>JAJLUF010000165.1:3200-19069 GCA_030569995.1 Lachancea cidri
GTACATCTTCATCAAGAACCGTTAGGCAAGTCACAACAATGGTTCGAAGTAACTAGTCTCGACTTCGATTTACAGTCGAGATTCCTGATTCAGTGTTGAATTGGGGCAGGGCAATAAAAAAGCTCCTAAATTTTTGCACTGAAAAGAAACGGCAACTTACGGAATGCATATTCTTGGCAGCGTAAAAAAAAAAATCCACAAATTGATCCCATTATTGCCATGCGCTAATGTCCTCATTTGTTAATTTGCAGCTTCTCAAACTTAATTACGTTATTTTTGGAGTAGTGGCCGAGCAGGAATGTATGATTTCTCTCGAACATAACGAACACTGTGTTCACAGATCTGCATATGCTAATATTAAATTCACAGATCTGCATGCTGTGAGTGTTTCCTTTGTTTGTTCTATTAGAAACGAAAAGGGTCCGGGAGAATAAGCATCCCTTTCGAGAATGAATAGCGTGTCCTCACCCGCAAATCTAATCTTCAGATTTGGCTATTTCCTACTTGCACTTACATCTACCGGTAGCGTGCACGTGATGCAACAGGAAATCTCGATTTTCGCAAACGGTTCGAACACAGTTTCTGCGAGAATCCTCTACTGGCTCTTTTGCTCCTTGACAGTAATTTCTTTTCATTGCCACAAGCAACAGCTTCACTTTGTTCTATAGAACGTATAACGGGTAGTTTGAAGCGGTGGCGCTGTCAAAAAAGAATTCCCCAAGGTGGAACATTTGGTAAGCTTCTGTAGTGATGTAAATCATGAACTGTTCCTAGACAGGTCCAAACGCGGAGTTTAAAAAGACTGAACTTGAGAGAGAATTACTTAACGGAAAAACTGTCGGCAAAAACTATTATTTCCGGTTTTTTTCAAACAGTGTATATATTGATTTTAGTGCCTGTTTGCAACGGCTTTAAGAAGTAGCATCGCAGTTTAGTATTGCTTTGATAATAAAGTGCATACATGAAACTCTCCACGTATCTTACATTTCCAAGATCAACTGAACTGAGTCATTCAACTTGCATGAACTACGGTTGAGTTCGTTGTTACATAAACAATTGATTTTCTGTAGGGACAGATTAGGAGATCAGATATCATGCACACGCGCAATTATGCCTGCATTATAAGGCAAGGGTGTGTGGATTCTATACCAATTTAGCTTTTGTGGCTTTTGCTTACCGTCTCCAAGAGAAGATTGACGTAATATGAGATTCCAGAACCGTTTTATTACTGCCGTCACATGCAGAAATATAGTCTGTAAGGAATTTGCGATGCAAGAGGGGCATTCCGGTACCTACAATATATTATCGCTTGTTTTGCGTAGAAACTCGTTTCTGAAACTTGTAACTATAATCAGTATCCACTCGGATGCAAGTAGAATTGCAGATTCGACTTTTGCGGCTCTAGACACTTAATTTACCCCATCGAGAAGAGGAGATGCTGTTGTAAATCACTGTGAAATCCAGAGGCACCAATCAATAAAGAATTTACAAATTGAAATAATGTTGTTACGTTTGTGTAATTTTCTCGCGCCTGGCATAATAGTCCGACAGTCATTTTCTGCTGATCGTCGAAAGATGTGCGTTGTTGTTGTTCTTGTTCTGTTTGGAACATCACGGTAAATCTAGTCATTAAACTTTTTTTCCGACTGCCAGCTCACAGTAGCTGATCTCAATCGGTTAATGGGTCAATCGGTAGAAGATTCACTTCATTGCGTAGGAATCGTAGCCGCGAATCTCTGAGATTTTAGTTTGCCAAATCTCAATGTGTTACTTGTGTCACATAAACCGTTGCATAGTCGGTTCAACTCCGGAGATTTGCGAACAGAGTACGGTTCACCATAATGCTACCTAACATCTCCGCAAATCATTTCGAGGTAACATTGCTCAGTTTCATAACATATCTTCTACCTCTTCTTCGAAATAGTGAGCATACCTTGGAACATATGTCTTCCTGAAGTGCTTCAAATATGTCTCCAGTCTTAATTGATGATACTTCTCTTGATAGACCACGTGATGTTATAGCTACTTCCACGAAAAATTTCAGCAATTCATGATGGAAGCATAGAACGCATAAGGTACAATTCAATACACACGGTGAGTGAGTCCACACAGTTCGTCTCTTTATCATAATAAAGGCTATGCAGGCTGAATCATTATTTCGAGAGAAAACCACGGCTCAGGTACGGGACTATAACCTGCAAATCTCATTGGACATAACTAAGATTAAGGATCAGTTCAACAAGCAATTAGGCGAGAGATATGGCGAAATACTGGAAGTAACTGATGAGGTTAAGAAACTACTTGTACAGTCCAAGGACGTAGACTCCCAATTGATGGAATTGTGCTTCAATGATGAAAAGTACAAGCTGGAAAGTATATCAGAAGCGCGAGTGAAAAGTCGTAGAAATTCTATCACACAATACCATGACAAAATTGATATTGGGAATACGAAGTGGATAATGACTGTGACGAATTGGATACAAGCAGTCAAGGATTTTATTAGGGATCCTAGCTTAAGCAAGAATTTTGACAACGTTCTTTCAAAATTTGAGACTATAATGGAACACCCTGATTGCGCATCGTACGCAGACTTGATTAGCAAGTATTGTCATCGCATGGAAAACCATATTCTTGATGATAAACCTTCTTTCACTCCTTTACAATGGGTAAAACTTTACAACTTATTCCACCATACGAGCAGTCGCTTTGACTTCCAGAAGATCAAACAAATCGAACATTTGACATTTGAATCCCTACTAGCAAATGACGATTTAGTTCATAAACCAAATGCCTCTGCTTTAGATCCCTTGGTTCAAGATTTCCTTAGTAGTGCCGCTTTCAAGAGTAAACTCATAGCAAAGTTCGTAGACGATACGAACGAACAGATGGAAGCATATATTAATTCTGCCCATGAATCTACAGAGGATATCTCTCTTTACAACATAGATGCTGGAAAAGACCTTTTTGGTTTTGTTCAGAATGTGAATCTTTATTACCTAGGTTTGACTAGGGGAAGAGATAAAAAGTTATACGCACTTGTGGAAAATGTAGTTGCATCTTTGCGCAGTTTGAAAACATTTGGAACCGACGAAGCTATCACGAACAGCATAAAAGAAAAAGTCATTAACCTTCTAAAAGAAGAAGAAGAGAAAAGACAAGAAACAGTCGAGGATGTGACTGCAGATGATAAAGAAATTAACAGTAATCCTGATAAAGAGGCCACAGAGCAAATTGAGTTGCCAGTGAATCTTGAAGTGCAAGAGCTGATTAAAAGAGACGACACCAAAAATTCCGATTTGGTGGAAGAGACGGTCGAAAACCATGTACATAATGAAATATCTTTACCTGAGGCAGGCGAAGATATAGAAAAAGGTAATGCTGTAACCAAGAAAACTGAAACCAAAACTGAAATTGATCTTCCTACTGAATCAACTGATGCGAGGTCTTTAGTAGATGATATCCACTCTTCCGCGAATAGCGATGCTAAAAGTGAATCAGAAGGTTTAACTAACGCTGAAAAGGTCACAACATCAGCCAACTCAACAGAAGACTATGTTGGTTCTAATGCCCAGGAACAAGAAACAAACGAACGAAGTTCAGAACAGCAAAGATTGGAAATTACGACAAATGACTCTTCAGTGGAGTCGGGATCGCAAAGTAATGATGGAACGCAAATATCAGGGAATGATAGTGTCGAACAAGATAGTCCTTTGAAAGCAACTATCTCGACTACTGACTTTCAAACTACTACGGGAAGTATTGCAACACTTCCTCATACTGTTGATGTTTCTGGACACGAACCAATGATTGGGCGGACGGAAGAAAATATGTCCGACGGTCATAAAGAACATGACTCATTGCACGAAGCAACCCCGCCTACACACATTTTAGTCGAAAAGCTTATCGAATGCACTAATAGAAAGCGCTTCATCCAATTCCTACACAACAACATTGAGCTAGTCAACTCGCTATAGGATAGATAGTATGTTTATCTGGTACAGGTTTATTCGGATTTAGCTTATCATCAATTACGTAGCGATATCTCATCGAACACGTTTTGAAGTATTTGTATAAGCAGGTCGGATAAGCAGAGAATCAACATTCGAATGATTACTAACTACAGCAGGTCTTTGTTAGCTATTAAACAAAATTGGAACAAAATGACGATATCGGCTAGCAGTTCTTCCAGGAACTTGTATAGACAACAAACTCAAGAGCAATTAAATGCGAACAAAGAAAGTCTTGACTCACTATCTTACGAAGGTTCTCGAGTGACCTTCAATATAGACAATTCTGAGGATCCTACGCCAGATAATGACCTTAAAGTCTTTTTCTTTGATATTGACAATTGCTTGTATAAGCGCTCGACTAAAATCCACGATTTGATGCAAGTGTTAATCCATGACTACTTCAAAAACGAACTTCAATTGGATGATGCGGAAGCGACAAGACTTCACTATCAATATTACAGAGAATATGGACTGGCAATCCGTGGCCTCGTTATGCACCACGATATTAATGCCCTTGAATACAATGAGATGGTAGATGACGCTCTTCCATTACAGGATATTTTGAGGCCCGACTTACAACTCCGTTCAATGCTGCAGCAGCTGAGAAATTCTGGCAAAGTCGACAAATTATGGCTGTTTACGAATGCGTACAAAAATCACGGTATTCGCTGTGTAAGACTTTTAGGTATTGCGGATTTATTCGATGGTATTACTTATTGTGATTATGCTCAGAAGGACAGCCTAATTTGTAAACCAGATCCCAATGCGTTCGAGCGTGCAAAGATACAAAGCGGTCTTGGTGATTACGAAAATGCTTGGTTTGTAGATGACAGTGGGAATAATATAATGACAGGATTATCTTTGGGAATGCGTAAATGTATTCATCTGGTGGAAGACGAAGTGGATACTGACCTAGGTAAAACCCCCAAAGGTAGCGCAGTAATCAGAAATATTCAAGACTTGCCCAGTGCAGTTCCCGAACTTTTTTAAACATAAAACAATTTATACACGTCATCTACTTGATTTTCATGAACAAATTGATATAGCTCTTTATAATGGTTAACTCCACATGATTTCCGTCATCACACATATCAGAAATATAACCACTCAAGAATTCAGATACAGAAGTTTTGCCGAAAGGCATATAAGCGGAGCCATATATGACTAGAATAAAATAAAGCGATTCGTAAAACCGCTTCGCATTTAGGAGATATTTTAATCTTGTAACGAGCACTTCCTGATCTACTTTATCGAACAAACATGTAAGTAATAGCTCCTGGATCTGCGGGATCTGCCGGATTGCCCGAAAATGCAGGTAGTAACAGTTCCGCGGTACAAGGTTTATGTAAGTTGTCATGAATTTTGACAGACTCAATGAACTAAACATTTGAGTACACCAATCTGGAGTGCAATCCAGAGAGTCAAATATTTTCCTGTCCAAAATGAATAAGATGAAATATTGGGTGAAATTTGGATCGTTGACATACTTTTCAAGTTCACAGCACATAAGGTCAACAGGAACAATAATATTCATGGAATCATATCTAGAGATATCTTCCATCTTGAAATCCGGGCTTAACAGCGGTTTAGGGACTCCAAAGGAGATAAGTAAATCTTGCAGCGATATTGGCGGTTTCTCGGATTTACCCCCCAAGAATTCAAGCCATATGTCTTTCTCTTCAAAAGTTACACTTTCCCGAATAAAGTGCCAATCTTGAAATTGGTGAGCGTTGTTTTCTTTTAGCACTACCTCAATGTATTCTTGAGGAACCTTACGTTTCAATTGAGACAAAAGTAGCAACCGAGTTGCATTAGAAACTTCAATGCGTCCATGGTTATCGAATAATTTGAAATCCGTTTGCTCAGAGGCATTTTCTAACTTTTCCAAATTCGCGATTATGTCCTTGTCAAAGTGCACGCCCAATTCGAAATCTTTAAACTTGACTTGATTAGCATCGTCATTGACAGTTGGTGGGGAGGGTGAGTCTGCCGAAAGATTTACACCATTGAGGAGATCTTTGTCATACTGAAATCCGTCATCACTATCTTGAGAGGAACTCAAGGCAATACAGTCCTGTTTTACTTCATGTTTTTGTAAGGGAGAATCCATGTCGGAGCATTGCGAGTCTGCAACTATGTCACCAATGAAAGATTCAGAATCTTTGTGCTCAGACCCTTGAGATGCAGATGCCCAAACAGCACTACCGGATCTTGTATCGCTGTCCTGTGACGGGGGATCAGAATTAGAGTCATCCGCCATTAGTGCTTATGGGAATTGATTTTTTAGCAACTTCACATCGCGCATACATGAAATAAGCAAACGAAATTAGGCTAATGATACAGCAGACAAGAGAAGAGGAATAATAGACGCCCCAAATCAACAGAAAGGATGCGGGGCGTTGACGGTTAAGGGAAAAACTTAAAATTGTCTGAATTTTATCATATATAAGAATAATCCAACAAATGCTTGATGGATGCCAATGATGAAAAAATTTACGTAGAAATATATATAAATTATGGGAAGATGCATGCATGTAAGTAGGCATAGCAGATGCGGATCAGCCCTTAATTGGTTGTTGTTGCTTCTTTTGTTTAGCGACAACGTAAACAATACCTGCCATGAATCCCAAAAAGATGGAAAAAAGCGACAAGAAGTTTGTTGGGGCATCGAAGAAGATGAGCCCAGAAAGTGCAATTGGCAACTTGTTTAAAGCGCCAACCATAGAGTAAGTTGTGGATGAGGTAACTCTGACACACCAGCCGGAACAGTAGGAGATACCAACGGAAGTCAAACCGGATATGACCATAGCGGTGACGTTATCACTAGACATATTAATGGCAAGGTTGCTGCTAGACCAGTCCTCCATAACGAATGAAGAAATCAACAGCATTGGTAGGGCGAGAATATTATTGTAAAACATGGTATCGTAATCCTTGAAGTTAGTGAGCTTAATTCTCTTACGCATGATCAACACGAACAAAGCGGAGGAAACACAGTTGGCAAGCATCCAAAGGTAGCCAATGCGAGGGTCAACCTTTTCAGTGAGAGAAAGAGCATCAGAAGCAGCTTCAGAGGCATTGGCCTGTTGGTCACCTAGAGTAGCAACCACAGACGACAACACCATAAGCATAAAGGAAGAAAGTTCCATTGGAGTCACGCGGCCACCGAAGAAAAGTACTTCACCGTATGCGATCAAGATGATAGTCAAATTCTTGAAGATGGTGTAGATGGGAACGGCCAAGTGACTGAGAGCCATCAAAGATGTGTGAATCATTATCACTAGCAGCGCGGAAATGGGGAGCCAATTCTTCGCGTCAGTGCGGTTCAGAGGACGAAATTTGGCGACACCAAGCGTTTTGAGGACCACCAGTGTCAATGTGCACACAAGCGACTGCACGAACAACATTACGAACTTCATGTTGAAATCACCACGGTTGACCACATATTTGTTGGTAACAGTCATAAGAATGGACGACCCACAGTACGACAGGATCGAGATGGGACCAGAGTTGGCGACATGCGACCATGGACCAACGTCTACTTTCAATTCAGACATTAGCAAATCTTACAGCAATGGAGTATAGCAAGCAGTAGTAAGTTGTTTTGTAACGCTGTCTATGAGGGCAGTGCGTGTATGGATGGTTTCAAAAAAAGACGCGAAAGTGGGAATTTTTTTAACACGACAGAAAAACAAAGCCGGGTAACCACCACAAAACTATTACCCGGCCTCTTTGAATTTTCAAAGAGGCCGGGTAACTATATCACATGACCACACCCATACACCTAACAATCACATGACCGACATTTCATTCTAAGGCACGTGACGATTCTTTTCTCCCCATTGTTTCTCGGAAACTCAACTTTTTTTTAATGTACAATAAGAGAGGATGGCGCTCTTTTGTCAACCGGTTCCAAGCGCGCATCAGGGCCAAACAATGGGTACAAAACAATCATATATGGTGCTTGAGTCTAGTCGGAGAAACTCAACCTGCTCGAAATAATCACGGAGATACAGTTATAGGCCTCGAAATTGCGTTTTCCCATATACAGGCCGGAAATTACATGCGTAAGCATCGAAGCCGGGGTCCCTAATCGCCGCAGCATAGTTCCAGGATGGTTGGTTTGGAGGTTTTGAACAGTGGTTGGGGATTGCTATAAGTCAGGTATTGGTCTGTGAAACTGGTGGTCTACTTTTGGTTTGAGGCTAGGACCCTAGGTCTAACGGCGGCTAGTAAAACGACCCCTTCGGAAGTGTCGTGAAAGGTGACATCACGATAAAGCTGATTCTTTCGCAGACATAATGAAAAGCCCAAGGAAAAGTTTTCCCGAGTGGAGCAGGAGGTCGTTGATAACAGACGGTGGTCCCTAAATGTACGATATATTCGGCGAAAACACGCAAAACAATCCCGGTGGGTTCGACTCTATGTTAGAGATCCTTCCAGAGGAGCTAGACGTGAACCTCGTTACGTCGTTTGCTAACTCCGCGAGTGGTGACAGCTCGAGAGCGCAGTCGCAACAGCCCACACACACTCATGAGCAAGAGATGGATTCGCTCTTCTCTATAACACAGCCGATAGACCTTGTGAACCATCAGAACGGTGAAATCGCACAACTGTGGAGCTTCAATGTGGACGAATTTATGATGACCCCCAATAACTCCAGTGATTCTGCCACGATAAGCGCACCTAACAGTTACAATTCCGAAAGCCAGTCCCATCCACACACTAGCAACAACTGGTCGCATCTGTTGAGTAATCCTTTCCATCAAGAAACCGGCGCCCAGCATCTGTTTGCGAACTCACAGGGTAATCTCCGCACTGATGACCAATCTTTCCATCCTACGATGCCAACAAAGCGCTCTTCCTCTCAACTGACCAAGGCTATGACTGACGATGGTGGTATTCCACTCACGTCTTCCGGTACCGTGAATTCCGTTCGCAAGAATTCCATCACAAGACCAATTTCCTCCACTTCATTATCATCATACCGACAGAATTCGGTACAAGAGCTGCCTAAGAAACCACAAGTACAATGTTTTAATTGTAAGACATTCAAGACACCTTTATGGCGGAGAGATGCCCAAGGCAATACCCTGTGTAATGCTTGCGGTCTTTTCCAGAAGCTACATGGAACTATGAGGCCCTTGTCGCTAAAGAGTGATGTGATTAGGAAAAGAAATACAAAGAAAAGAAGCAAGAAAGTTGTCACAGCGGATCCAAATGACAAGCCAAGGCCGCGCAAGAAATTGGAGCAAGATTCCCTACAAGAACTGCCCGTCCCACTGCCGTCCACTCCAATCACTACCACTTCCACAGGTGGCAACAAGAAGACTACTTCTCAAACATTATACAACAACATACCCACATTAATGACTGGCTCGCGCTCCAGCTCGTCTACTAATATCACGGGAGGAAATGTTTCCTTCAATACCGGGAGTAGCAGTATGCCGAGCACACAGCTGAACTCAAATGTTCTCATGAATCATAACAAACGGATGTTCTCAAACTCCGGTAATGGATCTTCTCGCAAGTCAAGACGCTCTAGTACTTCTAGTTCGACTTCCAATTCAAGTAACAGATCCTCATCTTCTAGATCTGTTGTCCCTATCTTACCGAAACCATCTCCTGGAAATACCACTACATCCCAAAACCAATTTCAGTTTGTGAATAACATTCCCGGAAGCGCCAATAACAGCGGGGCTTCGTCTCCGAGATTTTCCAATTCTCCCCGTGCATCTTTCAGTACAACTAGTCCTCTCTCATCTTCTACCGGACAGGTACTGTCTTCCTCAGGTGGCAGACTGGGGATAGTAATTCCTCGACGCAAGTCTTCCCGTCAAATGATGTCTTCTTCATCCTTTATGGCAGCTTCATTACAACAACATCACCAACAACAACAGCAGCAGCAACAACAACCGCCACCGCAACAAGCCAATCAACAGACTAATGTAGCGGGCAGTTCTTCTTCAACGATATCGGCACCTTCTTCTTGGAGCTCCACAGCAATCACTGCTCCGTCTCCAAAGACTGGGCGTTCACCACGCTCTCCATTTGACCTGTTTTCACCACAAGAGCCGCAGTCTCGTCCATCGTCCAGAAAATCACATACATCTTTGCTTTCACAACAATTACAACAAGCAACTATTTTATCTCAGTACTCACAACCTTCTTCTCAGTCACAAACTCCAGTGAGCTATCCAAACGGAGCAAATTCAACAGCCTCAACCCCACAGCCATCAACATTGAAGAGATCGCCCATGACTGCATCTCCAAGAAATAGTTATGTGGACTCTATCCAACAACAAAGAGGGTTGCATTCTGACGGAAGGCTCGAGAACAGTTACCGTAGAGCTAGCTCGTTGAGGGTGGAGACAAACGAGAAAAACAGTCAAAATTCTCATAAGCAGAAAGAGAATGTAATGGACGACCTGGAATGGCTCAAATTTGGTCTATGACAGCTAACCTCTGTACAACTGATGTTTCACATAAGCATTTGTCTTTTGGACAACTTCAACTAATAGTTATTCTGAACCAGATAGATTTAGACACCTTCGACGTACGCTGGATGTACCAGGTGTTGGCTTTCTATTGTTACATATTTCAGTATAATCTGAATCATGTTGTGCTATTCTAATTTTACATCAAATATTCACTATATTTTTTACACATCAATTAGTTAAATTTACTCCGAAAAAGAAGAACGCTTCTTGCTGATGGGGATACCATCACTCTGGGGGCATTTTAAGGTTCAGGAATATGGTGATCGGGTTCCACTGAAGAAATTCGTAACTGATTTTTATCGTACCCATGGCAGAGCTCCGAGCTTTGCTATTGATGCTTACAACTGGCTATTTGAATGCGGTTTCATTACTTCAGAAGAAGATCAAACGAATGACGAGAAATACTATAAGACAATAGCACTCGCAATTATTTCACTGCTCAAAAGGATTCGGGTTTTAATTTCGATGGACGTGACGTTTATGTTGGTGTTCGATGGTCCAATGAAGCCATCATTCAAAAATAAGTTCAAGAACAAAAAACAGTTGTATGATGATATCGAGGAAACCAAAGACCATGGTTCAGAGTTTGAGGCTCATCTAAAACTACACAGAGTAAAAGGTACATGCTCTTTCCCAGAAATCCATTCCGAACTAGAACAGAATAAACAGCACAACGGATTATTTGTTGTCAAAGAACTTTTAAAAACTATGAACATTTCATTCATAGATGCATGCAGTGAAGGAGAATCTGAATGTGCAAGATTGGAGCAGGAAGGTTTAGCTGATTATGTGGTCACTAACGACTCGGATGCGTTTGTATTTGGAGCTACTAAGGTTCTTAAAAATATGTCAAAATATTGGGAAGACCTTCCGGCAACCTACAACGGCTCCTCGAAAAGAAGAGAGAGCAGGGAGTATCTAGTAACCATTGTTGATATCGATAATGCAAAAGGCTGGGATCGCTGCTCGATTCTGCTGTATTGTGTTTTATTGGGTGCCGACTATAGCCAGGGAGTACGAGGATTAGGTTCGAAGAAGGCTATTATACTAGCTCAGAATACTGAACCCAACTTTTCCCAGAAATTCTACAACATATTTCATAATCAAGATCAAGGGATGGAAGAAAGACGCATCAACTACGCAAGCTTTCAAGACGAGATATATGAGTTTTGCAAACTTCACAGCCGAACACTATTTGGTCGGAATTACTTCAAGTCTTCAGAGAGAAGTACTTTCCAAGGCTGGCCCTCAGAATATGCTGTTATGCATTACATTCGCCCGATGCTAAATCCCCTTTTGGATACTAACGTGTTTAGGAAAGAATTCAATAATATTAGCGGCAGCTATAGAATCGGGGAGGATAATTTTAGATCGCTTGAAAATTTATTGCGTACCCATCAGTTTCGCAGAATAACTGACCTGCCGAAATGGTTTCACGAACTGACACATGGGACATTTTTATTAAAGGATATTCTATATGGTCAAAAAGATCACGAAAATATAAGCAAAAATATGAAAATTATTGCTGAATGGGAAGCTTCGATCTGCGATCACAAATATTTAGTTTCGTCCTGGAAGGTGCGATACAATACCTTTTTACCTGGCATATCTGAATCGTGTGAAGACTCTTTATCAGGTAGTCATTATCAAACAAGCACCGGGAAAGACATCTCGAAAGGTGCTAACCTTGATCAAAAGCAGCTCAACAAGTCAGCATTCAAGTACATGTTGTCTATTCCGAAGATACTTATACCAAATTCAAATTTATTGGTGGTGGAATACCTTGCAGAACACAATAAGGCGTCAAACTCTTCACCAAAAAAGAAAACACTCCGCAAGAAAGGCTATTCCCAAAAGAATAACTTGGATGACTTCATTAGAGTCCATACATCTCCAAAAAAGAGCCCATCCGATCGCTCTAAAACTGGAAAATGTTTGATGGGCGAGTCTACAAAGCGGACTCTATTTGTCGATGACGAGGACTCTGACTATGTTGATGAAGACAGCTCTTTGATGATTTTATCGGAGAGAACTTTTCCACAGCAATCGAATGAATTTACACCTAAGCGTATGCTCGAACTTTCGCCTACATCTGAAGACAGTTTATCCGTTTCTTCGACAGATGAATCTCCGCTGAAGAAGCAGAAACAACTGGAGGAGGATATAATGTTAGGGAAAGTCCGGCGCCAGTTAGAATTTGATAATGTGGTTGACCTAACCATCGAAAATGATTCTGAAAAATACAAGCATACTAACCGCTAGTCGCTAAGCACTCCCCACAATTACACCAACGACTTTCTAGTACTACATGAGAGCTGTTCTCCAGCTAAATAAGCTGTTTGAATCATGTGATAATCATGTGATCAGATGGTCTTCGCGAAGCCACAGTTTCATTTATAAGCAACTTGAAATCGGGAAAAATATCAAAATGTTAATAGTTATTGTTAATTTCACTTCTTGGCACCTAATTATTGACAAGCATGACATCTTCAATTTCTAAGAGCATAGTATTCAACCCTCAAACCGAAAAATTGATAACGGTTGCCGCTGGGTGCTTCTGGGGTACGGAACATATCTACCGCAAGCATTTCGGAAGCAAAATCACTGATTGCAAAGTAGGCTATTCAAATGGTACCGAATCAGCCAAGGATAGCAGCGATTCCATTTCCTATAAGCGTGTCTGCAAGGGTGACACCAATTTTGCGGAAGTTTTGCAGATATCTTATAATCCAAAGGTAGTAAGTTTAAAAGAATTGGTCGACTTCTTTTTTCGCATTCACGATCCCACAACCGTTAATTCCCAAGGCCCAGATACCGGTTCTCAGTACCGTAGTGCATTGTTTGCAAACACAGAGGAAGACCTGAAGGAGTGCCTCAAATTGAAGGATCAATGGCAATCAAAATGGGGAAATAAGATCGTGACTGAGGTGGCATTGTGCACCAATTTTTATGAAGCTGAAGAATTTCATCAGCTATACTTAGATAGGAACCCAAGTGGGTATGCTTGCCCAACTCATTTCGTTAGGAATATATAAGTTTTTAGTTCTTTGAATATGAATAACTATTCTGTGAATATTATTACTCGTCGTTGGCAATTCGCAATGTATCCAATCCATCTTGGACAGTTTTATCCGTTTTGTAATTTATGATACACACACCTAAGGCAGTGAAAAGAATTGTGCTGAATATGCCTTTTACAATTATCTCGGGTGTGGACAGCTGATGCTGGTATTCTTTAGAACCTTTCTTTGCCCTAGGACCCCATTGACCAAAAGATATGAAGTATGCAGCTTTGGAGTCATTACATGTTAAATTCTTCCAGCTGCCTTCCATCTTCCAATCCAGGTATTCAACTATTTCCTCTCTAAGTTCTTTATCCATCTTGAGCCATTTCGTAGAGTTCAGATCGGAAATATCTGGCGGTGTATACTGCTGGTAAGAAGACATGCTTCGGTAAGAGCTTATTGTGCAATGAAACATACTTGGAGAAGACCTTATCAGCGTAGAAACATTGCGACCTTTCGAAATATTAATTCTTTTCATTTGGTCAGTTTTCGATCTCTTAAACTGTTCCTATTTTTCATTGTCGAACTGAGAAAAATAAACTCTTAACTTTAAGTTATAGTAGACCTAAACCGAACAGCAGAACTAACAATGCTATATGAAGAGTTATTCGTATGTTAACTAATTGGAAATCATACCCTATTTTCAAGACATGACAATATTAACTCACGCGTAACAGAAATTGTTTCGTAACACTCCTGAATTTGAAGCTTTCATTCCTCTAGAGACTCAACCTCGCTACGCTGTCCTAGGCCTCATAATTGCTTTGATATGCATTGGAACGGCTGTAGGATCGATCCCCAAGAACAGATCGTTGGGTGCCACTGACTATGTGAAATTCTTTCTTTTAAGCATACTCGGTAGCTTGTTCTTTGGTATGGCCACCGTGTTTTTAACCAACTCATTTGGTGTATATGCATGATGCTTCGGAAAACGAGTGATTAAGCTGGAACTATATAGTTTGTGTAAATTTATTTACGTTAATATGCATGCAAGAATAAGATCATAAGTTGAGCAGATCTTCATCTATATTAACGAGCTTATAATAGCGGAGTTCTGAATCATTGTGTACCACTGAGCTGTTTTCACCATATTGCATTAATGTTTTAATCATAGCCCTTGTGTAACTCACCATATTTTCCAATGAGCTTTCGCTTTTCTTCTTTAAAAATGTCAAAACCCTCGAATTGACGAGTTGGAAGAGACGATCATGCAAATAACTAGGCGTCAAGAAAACAGCAAGGTCTTCGTTGCATTCTTCGAGTGGGTTATCGTATGCAAGAAGTGCTGAAATCTCGCTAAGATGAGACTGAAAACTTTCTTTCAGTTCCTTAGGAATGTCTGGACTGTAAACAAACTCTGCGGATAGTATTTGTCCTTTCTGTAAAATGTACTCAATGGTGTATTTCTGGAAATTTACAATAGTCATTAGGTATTCAGCAACCTTTAATTCAAACAGTAGATCTATGTTTTCGTCTAATAGCCCCGGAAATTGGCTGTTAATATATTGCAAACAGTGGGCGATATTGCCCTCGGTAATAAGTCTCCGAATATCTTGTCTAATCTTCAAATTGTTTTCTTCCTTGATTATTTGCCTTTCATTATGCCTTATGACTATCTTGGCGCGCTCTTCATCACTGTCCGGGATGCAATCCCTCTGTAGATCCTTCAAAAAGCCCTTAGCAACATCAATTAATCCATCATGGATGAGATAATCATTGATCATTGTGTTCATTGTGCAAGGAATGGAATCATCATCGGTGTTTAGATTATTCAATGTTTCCACATCTGGTTTGTACAACTTATCTCCATTAAATCTTCGATCGGAAGATAGTAAAAACCCATCCTTATAAAATTCATCGTCTTTGGCTTCTTCTACAGCAGGTATTTCATCGTCGAGATCATCTGCCTCGTCAACATCATTAATGCCAAAGTCATTATACCCATCATGGCCATCAATGCTTTTGAATATATGCTGGTACGCTTTTGCCTTGAATGTGTTTTGATAGCCGACAATATCATACAAAAACTCCTCATATAAGCCGAAGTTTGTTCGGACAGAGTTCCCAGGTCTCAAAGCTATATGAGGAACCATATCAATGTCATGAACATCAGTAAAAGCCGTTCCTAAATTAACTCCATTCTTTGTAAAGAAAACCGTACCGTCAACATAGTTTACTCCACATCCTATAACGTCGTCACGGCCATACTGTTTACCAAACGATTTATATTGGGTTCCATCAGTAATATAACCATCAGTGCCACAATATCCAAAACTACCTTTGTCAAACCCATT
>JAJLUF010000166.1:0-15473 GCA_030569995.1 Lachancea cidri
GTTACCACAATCCCAACCATTGGTTTCAACGTCGAGACCGTCGAATACAAAAACATCTCCTTCACCGTCTGGGATGTTGGTGGACAGGACAAGATCAGACCTTTGTGGAGACACTACTTCAGAAACACTGAGGGTATTATTTTCGTGGTCGACTCTAACGATAGATCACGTATTTCAGAAGCCAGAGAAGTCCTACAGAGAATGTTGAACGAAGACGAAATCAGAAACGCTGTTCTATTGGTTTTCGCTAACAAGCAAGATTTGCCAGAGGCTATGTCTGCTGCCGAGATCACCGAGAAGCTTGGATTGCACTCAATCAGACAACGTCCATGGTTCATCCAAGCTACTTGTGCTACTTCAGGTGAAGGTTTGTACGAGGGTTTGGAATGGTTGAGCAACAGCTTGAAGAACCAGTCTTGAGGAAAACTTGACTGCAAGTTCAATCCTCTTTTTTTTTGGTTTTTGGTTCTCTCTTGATGAGTGTAACTTGTAATAAATTGCGATACTACATCTTAAAACTAGACGGCATTTTTCAGTACCAGAAACTCCGCTACATACTATTACTGCCCCTATATAGACTGTTCATCATCTTATTGATAGCGCATTCTTTTTTATTGAAACGCCAATTTAAATATCTGTGTTAAAACGACAACTTACACGCTCCACATGAAATCTGAATCGTCTTGAAGCAACTCATACCTAGTCAAATACCGTTTTCTAGCTGCGCCATTGATATTGTTCAAAATTTAGCGATTCCACACTACATGTGTTACCCTCCTGATGCCAATATTTGATTTTGAGGGAAGTATGGGAAGGGAAAAATTTGACAAAAGGTTGATTCCTATCTAGATCTGGGACAAAAAACCTAGCAATTGAACAAGGAAAAGTAGTATGTTTGGTGGGATTTTAAATATCGGGCTAATATGATAGTATCTGAGAGGGCATTTTTCTGGGGCGATTTCACACTTATTGTCAGTTTGAGTAACTTTTTTGGTGCGCTTTCTGTTTTCACTCAGACTTACGTGTCCCATTTGCAACCAGGAACAAAGGCCAAAAAATGAAGACGAACTGTAAGCCGTTACGTTTTAGCAGAGCAGTCGCGATGCATTGCCATGATGCTGCTATACGTGCAATTTAGCTATATCAGATTGACCTCAATTTAATCTTTTCGCAAAAGCTTGTTTACTGTTGTGCCGGGTCGCTAAATTGGGTGTTTTGCCACTACCAAAAATCATGTGATGTTGAAGCAAAATATCAAGCCGCGCAACCAAAGATCAACTCTGTGTATTGATTAATGATTTGGACTGATTGATATTCTAAGCCACTGGAAAGCCCTTTTATCGGATTTTAGCCCCTAATTGCTAGACTAAGTTGTACTAACAAATACTACTGTAGAGATGGGTGTTTCTTTCTCTAAGCTGTTTAGCAACCTTTTTGGTCACAAGGAGATGCGTATTTTGATGGTTGGTCTTGATGGTGCCGGTAAGACTACCGTTTTGTACAAGTTGAAGCTAGGTGAAGTTGTTACCACAATCCCAACCATTGGTTTCAACGTCGAGACCGTTGAATACAAAAACATCTCCTTTACCGTCTGGGATGTTGGTGGACAGGACAAGATCAGACCTTTGTGGAGACACTACTTCAGGAACACTGAGGGTATTATTTTCGTGGTCGACTCTAACGATAGATCACGTATTTCAGAAGCCAGAGAAGTCCTACAGAGAATGTTGAACGAAGATGAAATCAGAAACGCTGTTCTATTGGTTTTCGCTAACAAGCAAGATTTGCCAGAGGCTATGTCTGCTGCCGAGATCACCGAGAAGCTTGGATTGCACTCAATCAGACAACGTCCATGGTTCATCCAAGCTACTTGTGCTACTTCAGGTGAAGGTTTGTACGAGGGTTTGGAATGGTTGAGCAACAATTTGAAAAACCAATCTTGAGCACTTTATGGCATAGCCTGCTAGTCTCTTAGAAAAGAATAGTTGTGAATTATTGAAATTATTGAAATTATCGAAATTATCAGAAAGAGCTGTCAGATCCATACTATACTATGTACTTATTTAAGTATTCTTTCTGTGTTAACAATGGATGTAACGGTGAGTAAATCTTATTTTCCTGCAGTTTCGTGTTTGCGGATCCTATCCTCTATCACTGATTGGTCTATCTATCATAATCAGTCATTTTAGAACCAAGCTTCGTATAAGAGGATACCGATAATGAGGGCTTCAAAACAATCTAGTTAGGGCTAAATTAAAAGTTGACTGCTCTCTATGTTGGCACCCACACATATTATAATATTTATGAATGTATGGGTTCATTAAAAGTATAGGGTCAGAAATGTACGTAGCTCAAAAAGTTTTAAACTGGTAACTGAAAAATTTCAATTCTGGATTGGAAGCAGGGAGGAATTGGTGCTACCGACTCGCCTCCAGGAGGCAACTATCCTATCTCTGCAAAATTAGAGAAGGCCACTAACATCGAATCGTTTACTTGGAAGAGAAGAATAGAAGATCAATCGAAATGGTACGTACAATGTGGAATAAGACTGTTATTACAAGCTGTAGAGAGGCTCTACCATGATGAGATTAGTGGACAGAAAATGGGACCCGAAGATGGAATATTATAAGTTTCAAGAAGAGGATTGTATATGTGATTATTGTTACCAAGTTTAATGTCGAAAACCATGAGTGTGCCAGTTTGCGCGACATAAGAAATGTGTGTGTGCTTGTGAGTGTGTCTAAGCATCCCAGATGGCCCGATTTCGAATATTTGTTGAACTTTGGGTCATTGAGTGTATTCAGCACTACGCAATCGACAGTTTGTTGAAAAGTCATTGACTTTGAAAGATTTAATATCACGCTGGAAAGGAAACGAGCGAACTACATCATCAGGAAGTGAATCTCAGCTGTAATCAGTGAATACTATCGACAAGATGGTCACCAGTTTGAACATATACTAACTATTTTATCAGGCCGGTGTTAAGAGTTACGAACTAAGAACCAAGTCCAAGGAACAATTGGCATCCCAATTGCTTGGCTTGAAGAAGGAGTTGGCTGAATTGAAGGTCCAAAAATTGTCTAGACCATCTTTGCCAAAGATCCACACTGTCAGAAAGGACATTGCCCGTGTCTTGACTATCATCAACGAGAACCAAAGACAAGCTGTCAGAGAATTGTACAAGGGTTCCAAGTACCAACCAAAGGACATGAGAGCCAAGAAGACCAGAGCTTTGAGAAGAGCTTTGACCAAGTTCGAAGCTTCCAGAATCACTGAGAAGCAAAGAAAGAAGCAAATTGCTTTCCCACAAAGAAAGTACGCTATCAAGGCTTAAATTTTGCATTTAAGGAACTTGTTAAATTAGTTTTTTAAATAATTTGAAAAAATTACTCTTCTGTTTTAACTGAATTGTAACAGTGTAATCTTGGTCTACTTTAAAAGAAAAAATTAAGGTATTTAAGTTGCTTGAAGAATGATGGGGCATCATAGATACATAGATGATTGTTCTGCTTGAAAGTTGGGCATGGGAGTATGCTATATGCCGTTCAATTTTGTCCTCTTTGCTGTTTTTTCGCTGCTCTGTACTCTTCAATTTTCTGCTTCAATTCCGAATCTGGAATCACGTCTTCAAATTTCAAAGGTACTCTATTAAATGGATCTGTAGAGTCACTTAATAGATGTGCCTTGATAGTACTTCTGTCGATCGTTACTTTAGATGCTGGAAGAATTACCGGGTCTTTCATAATGGTATACATTAGTGGATCCAAAAACTCGTCAGGAGCATCTCCCATTTCCAAATCTTCCTCTTCCTCGGCAGTCTTTTGATCCTCTGCATCTCTAGCAAATTGCATAATTTGCAGCAGAATTCATCCGAAGCTAACCCTGTTTTAGTTCCCAAGATATGAATTGCCCTATCGAACATGGACTTGTGGAACGATCTGCCATCCCTTGCTACAGCAGATATGAATTGCGGTTCATCAGAAAGATTGATGTATACGGTGCTTAATAATTTAAGCAACGATTTAGGATTGAAAGAGTACTTCTTTGGGTCTTTCACTTTTAGTTCGCCACACTTGGGTCCTACTAAGGATCCAAGATTATAATCCAGCATCCCTGCTAATCTATCCACAATCTCGGGTGTGACGAAAGCAGAGGGAATGTCTTTGGTAAAGATACTGAAAAGAGTTACTGATTTCTCAGCCAGGCCACACGATGACCGGGCTTGTCTTTCAGCGGCAGCCAGTTTTGACTGCAATTCTTGGTCATTTTCCTCTCTGCGCGGCTGTACGCCTTTAGCTCTATTCTCCAATTCCAGCTGGATATTATGCACTTCTGCTAAATTACTCAATCCCTCATCAAGTAAAAATGTCAAGTCATTCAGCATCCGAGCCACAAACCTCACAAAGAAATCGGCATTATTGTTTGCTTGCCAAATTATTTGCTGACGATATTCTGGAATTTGGTAAATTTCCTCCAGCACAATTGAAATACTATACCTACTGTTGAACTTATCGTAAAACTGCGAAGAAGAACCGGTTTTTTCGACAATGACATAGAAGTCAAGCAATGCATATAGAATATGAGTGCGTACCAAATCATTGCTTTCAAAGATTTCCATCATAAATCCCGGTGTATCTTCACGCATAGGAGAGGCCCCTATACTCAATACTTGAACCAATTTGCCCTTTAAATGAGGATTAGAAACTAATTCCGGACAGCGCAAGACGACAGTGGCTAATTCAATAAATGAATGCAAGCGAGGGTTTCTAAATAGCGGTGACATGACATATTTGGAAATGTACTGAGCATAGTTGATTAGACCTTCAAGAATAAATTCTGGGTA
Organism: Lachancea cidri; assembly: GCA_030569995.1. Lineage (NCBI taxonomy): Eukaryota > Fungi > Ascomycota > Saccharomycetes > Saccharomycetales > Saccharomycetaceae > Lachancea > Lachancea cidri. The sequence continues at coordinate 4,844 of JAJLUF010000166.1, forward strand.
GTATTTGAAAGGGATAGGGGCATGCTCTCTCAAAAAATCTGCATTGTCCACATTCTCGACACCAACTTGGTCTGGAATAAGAGGTAGCTGAATTTGCTTGAAAGGGTACTCGTGGTTGGGATCAATAACACGTATCAAAAATGTAGATGCACCACTCACGAAATCAAATATTTCAAGTTGGAAGTCTTTATGAGAAAAAAAACCTTGGAGGGCTTGCTTGAGTGACCGTGTTATCTGCATTGTCTTCTCTAAAGATGGTAATTGCATTGCAGCAAAGCGTGCAAACATATCTTGGGACTGCACCGCACGCTTTATTTTATCAATTTCTTGCTTCATTCTTTTCAATTGAGGAGTAATCTTTTCATCATAAAGAAGCGTACCGCCGATCCCATAATGAACATAAGCAAGGGTTAGAAAGAAGCAATCAGAGATGAAGTTTGGCCTGCAATCATCTGACTTTTTGTTTTTATCATAAAACTCGTCAGCTTCTCTGAAGTCAGAATTCATGCGTGTTTCCTGCGATAAATCGATGAACAAACTCAAATTATTGAAATAATTGACATCAATCTTGTCCAATTTAGTGTATGAAACGTCAAGGAAAGGTAGGAGAACCGCACTAGGAGTAAGGTAATGTTAGTGACAAAAGCATTTGAAGCGAGTTTGTTTGAGTTAGAATGGTCACCCCTTCGTAAGTGATTCTTGTTTATTATATGGGCGAAATAGGTGAGCAAGCCAGTTCTTGATTCTGCCGACCCTCGGACAATCTTATCAATTATGAAAAATAACCTGCCTAGAACAACTTTGTGTTCAGCTTGTAGTGACTCGTGTATCATATTAGTTTGCTGCTGGGTACGTTCTAAATTATCGCCATAGTTGCGCAGCGCAACATTGGGATTCAAAGGCGAAAGCGTTAGAATTGGACCCAATAGGGTAGTTTTCTCAAATTCATTTGGCTTTACATCATGATTAGCGAAGAATCCGTCGATCTTAGTGAAGCAGGATGCAACAGCCTTGTAAGAAACAAAAATTTCAAAGAAAGTCAAAACACTGGAGGAGATTAGTGTATCGTTCAGGTCAAACAATTTAAGTGAATTCACGTATAGCCTTAACGATCCAAAAACGTTGTTCACAAATTCTAAAAGCGACTCTTCTTGTGCCGCCCTTTGAATCAATTGATTAAGAAAATCAGCGTACTCGTCGATGGACTTGACCACATCTCTAATATATGTCAAAAAGTTGTCTTCTCCTTGGGAAAACTCCTCGATTTGAAAGACAACCAAGCCATATCCGACAACTAGTCGATCTATTTCCTGCAATAATGCCAGGTCTTGTTGAGTTCTTTTCGAAAGACGTTTCTGTTGTTGGGTTCTTTGGAAGCAGTCTTTAAGGTATCTAAATGCTGGCTGGCCTAGTGATGAGTTTTCCACAAGCTGATACAATAATACGGAGTCCACTTGTTCAGCACCTAAAGGGAATTCAAACTCCGCTGGAAGAACCGAATAGCCATTGTTATTGATGTTATCTTGTGACGTAGTAACGTGCAATATTTCCTGCAACACAGACATCCTTTTTACAGTGAGCTTCACTCAAAGCTCTCTATACACTCACGGTGGCAACCTAATCTAAAATGGCGGAGAAGAATGAGGATGAAGTACTCAAAAACAAATTTCAGGTCACATGATATTATCAAGAAGAGTAAGTTCACTTATCCTTTCGCTTACTAGTAATAACTGTTGGTGAATTCTACAAATTTTTGCATAGCGTCAGATTTAATCGCAAGTATTAACTGGAGTACTGATCCTATTTTGAGTGTTATTTACACCTCTCCTTCTGATTGTGAAAAAGGGTAGGCATTCCGAACAAAGAAAGGAACTGCGCGCCTCAATATTCAATAGATCGAGTTTGAGTTAGAAACGTTGAATACGGGTTAGGAATATCAACGGGCTTCAACCACTCGAAAAATGGGAGATCTGCAGTTGACGCCGGCGTTATTAATAGCTCTTTTCGAAAGGCCTCATGATCGACATTTCATTGTTCAATTGGAAGACTCCATGATGTCGTTTATGAATTCGCACGTTGAATCCTACCAATTGGAACCCATGAACTCCTATTATAGGTTGCTTGCTCATCAAATTGCCGAGTATCATGGTTTAAGGCACACCTTGGCTAAAAGTAATGATTCTTGCATTGTCATATTCAAGGGCACATCATTTACAGGAGACGCGAATAAACCTATGTTACAGGAACTCGATCCACCGTTCCAGTGCGAATACTCAACTCCATCTTATCCAGCAAATAATGATGGTTATAAGAAATACAGGATTTTGAGAAGGGACAGCCAGAACATCAATGATCTGGGTCCTACTACTCAAGAGGGTGATATGGGTCTCGATGAAAACATGATTGCGAGACAGCAGCAATATGAGCAACGGAAGAATGAGATATTTGATGGGCCAACTACGCCGCAGAAGCCAACAGACTTTGTCGATGACGATTCGCCGCAGCCTCATCAATTTGAGACATCGAGATATAAGTTCAAGCAGCAGGCCTACAAACCCAAGAAAAAGAAGTCTTACAAGAAACAAACGAACTATCCAATTCCACCAATGTACTATCAGTCAGCACCGGCAGCTTATCCCATGCCATACATGATGTACAATCCTTACGCTATGATGTTTGTTCCACCTGAACATCCATACCCTCAAATGCCCCCTCAAATGCCGAAGGATAATAGATACCTATACCCGTCTATCCAAAGTGTCAACCCGTTTTTTTCTCCCGGAAGTCTTTATTCCTCGAGGAATAGTAGTGATGTCTCGATAAAAAAGAAAGACCAGAAATCAAACTCTCAGATTGGAGTTGCCGACAAATCTAGTGAATCTTCAACTACTGGAAACACTCGTAGTTCATTAATGGAAGCTACTGGTCCTCATGGAAGTTCAGGGACGTCTACTTTGGATGATGTAAACAATCAGTTAGATAAACTGTCAATATAAAAGAGGTTATTTTTAGAATTAGATTACATATAAATTAGGATTGAATAAAAATTAGCCATGAGCTCAATACTCATTGAAATTCCATGCACGAGTACGAACAGCTATAGATATTCAGACAGGGTGTGGTATTCCAGTCTTGAATTAAAATCGACGCTTACTTAATCACTTTTTTACTATCTCAACACCCCAGTTTAGTGTCAAATGGTTAGTTTTATCATCATCTATGAATTTTGAAACAGCACTATATCCTCCTCTTGCCAAGAATCCACTAGGAGCCTCACTCTCAGGTAAATCAACCTCGTAATATGGCTTCTTCTTAGTGTTGGGAGCGTACGAGCCCAAATGATCATCAATCTTGTCGACGGCTATTCCGGCCTTTTTGATAAATTGAACGTATCTGAGTCCGGTAATGATCTCATGCTGAACTTTGAATATGATTTTTAGTTTGTAAACAGACTTTTCTTTGATCTTGTGACGTTTCGATGCCAATTCCTTCAAAGTTTGTTCATTGGTGAGATCGAAAGTTATCGGTTCCTTTTCAGTATTAATTATCAATTGTATCTTTAATATAACTACTCTGCGGGTGTCTCCAGGGAACTCTAAGGGCAAGAGATCAGAACCCAATCCTAAATTCTCCTTCCATTTCGCGAGTGATTCATCCTCTGCATCTAACTTCTGGTATTCTGCTACAGTTTTCTTTGCAGAAACTGTGTACTTGTCCTGCGACTCTTCGTTGAAATCATTGAACTCGTTGTCCTCACTCATTTTTGTTGGTTTTCGAGACTATGAAAAGGGAACAATGTAGAAATGATTTAGCTTTTTTTTTCAGTTGTCACGGACTTTCCCGAAACATCAAGATAATGATATCCGAAGGTGGCTTTTTATATAAAGACACGCTATATCCATGAAGGTCAATACATCGGTAACAAGTTTCAAATCTTAGCTCAACGACTAATGAAAATGTCATTACCGAACTTTCAAGATTTTAAAAGGGCATCACTAAATGAACAAATCAATGTGCTGGGAACCTTATTTGAACATAGCGATTCGCTAGTATGGTTCACTCTCAAAAACAAAGAGTTCATGGCCAATAGTTGGGGTGGATACATCCCATTTATCGAAAGTATTCGCCAAAGGCTGATTACGGTATGTGACGACACCGAGCGCGAAGGGATCAGCTCAAGAGGGATCGACCACTTAGCCAACATCGTTGCTGCTCATCCCAAATTAGGCGAACCAAAGCAGCAGCTTTCGATCCATTCGCTGAACGAACAGAGGAATTTGAAAGGTGGGGATACGTTGGAGGTTCAACAGGCGTTAAAAGAATTGAATGGAGAATATGAACGCACCTACGAGGGCCTCCGGTTCGTAGTGTTTGTTAACGGCAGATCTAGGCCTGAAATCATGGATGTAATGAAAAGAAGAATAGCGTCCGGAAATACATGGTACGAAGAAGTTCGCAATGCGGTCAGGGAAATGTGCGACATCGCAGAGGATAGGGCACTGAAGTATGCCCCTGAATGCCAAGTTCATCGATTGTAAGGCCGGCGAGTTGAGAAACTAATATTTTGATAGTAATGTAGTATAAACAAATACAGTAGTAAAAAAAAATGGAGTTTAGAGTTATAAGCGATAGATGCAGACAATACTGGTGCTAGTGAAAGAAAATGTTCTGATGACTTCATAAGAAATAATCAGGTGTTTTTCTACTCACGGTAGGTTCACCCGGTCTCATTGAGGGGTCGTATTGTAAGAACTGTCTGTTATGGTTCTCGTCCACTTCCATTATTGCCGCTTGATTGCCACATCTATAGCAATAGTTTGGAGCACTAAAGATGGTGACAACGCTCTGCTGATGGGACCAGGCGTATCCTTCCATAACCAGTTGATGCGCTCTTGCAATGAGCGAGAGGTCATTTGTGTGGTTGAATTGTTCGCTGATGTCCTGGCCAAAAGTGAAGCCTGCTCCTCTTGGACTAATGCCCCACCCGCCCCTGTCATCGGGGTCGGACCATAGCAGATCGCACATGGGCCCTTCGTGTGGTACTTCTTGTATCCTGTTTAGTTCTCTCACTTGGTCAATTGTTTCAATCATCGGCGACAAACCACCATGCAGACAAAAGACTTTATTGTCGACTAATGCAGTGATGGGGAAATAATCGAAAAGATCTGTAAACATTTTCCAGACATTGGCGCTTCCGTACTTCCGTAAACACTCGTCATAGAATCCGTAGACTTGTGTGATTTGTCTAGACTCATGATTACCCCTTAAGATGGTTATTCTCTTTGGATAACGGACTTTCATTGCTACCAAATATGAAACGGTCTCGACCGAGTAGTAGCCTCTATCAACGTAATCACCCATGAACAGATAATTCGTGTCGGGACAGGGCCCTCCGATCTTGAAGAGCTCTATCAAATCGTGAAATTGACCGTGAACGTCACCGCATATGGTCACGGGGACCGATACAGGCTGTACATTCTCTTCGAATTGAAGAACATCTAGGGCCATTTTGCACAACCTGCTTACATCTTCTTCTGATAAAATTTGGCATTTGCTCAGGTGCTCGATCCATTGGTCAAGTTGACCTATGTTGCCCGTTGTTAGCTCCACTGGCTTGCTGGATTTGTGATCAGCTATACCTGAAGATCCAGCATTTGCTTGAGCCTGGAACTCTGACGAGTCTTCATCTAAAGTAGGATCCAATGGTCCCTCACTTGCATCTTGCATCGGAACGTCACTATCTATCTCCATCATATGCAAAATAAAAAATTAGATTCCAAAATATATGTCCTTCCCTCGTAGGTTTACCGCTATCACCTAATTCCGCCTTGAAAAATTACCCTTGGATAGGAACAAAATAGAAAAACTGAAAACCCTATACAATCTCAAGTCTAATCAACGGCCTATATCGTAAATTCCAGCCACTGAGCCGCTTGTTTTGGATCGATCTGGTGGCAAAAGGGGGTTTCGTGTTCTCCTATGTTGAAATTTTTCTCCCTTGAGAAGCAAGGGTACTTTGAAAAAGACAGGGTAACAATACACGAAGCCCAAGTTAAAAGATCTGGGAAGCCGGAAGGTTCATATCAAGCTAGCATTAATGTATTGAATTAACACTGGAGCAACTATGCCCTGTGTGGTTGGAAATTATGTTACTAGAGAACGTGGAATGTGAACTTATGGAAATTGTTTATTCGCGATGAGCAAAATAACTATAAATTTGATGATCCTTAACGATGAATACATCAATTGAGTCCTAGGTTGCTTAGCGAGAGTGTTCCCACCTTGTGTAGTGGTAATTGACAGACCAGTGGGTGAAACTGAAACCCATATGTAATACTAAGGCGAAGGTGTGGTCAGAACGATCTGTTTGTGTCAGTGCGGAAACGACGCAATGCGCCCAATATAGAAAGCTTTGCAAGTCTCAGAAATTCTACTTCCTGAACTAATTACAGTGGTGAGCTCACTATGGAAATATTCCGCGCACAGGAGTTCTTCGATAGGCAGCCTGAGTGCTCTGTATACCGCCCGGTTAGATGCCAGACGCTGCCCGTTAACGTACGTCAACTAGTAATTAACAAGCAAAACAGACGTATCTTTGCGACTCGAGACCAGCTTATAGACAGGATGGAGGACGCACTAGTCCGATGGCGGCCGCCATTATCGTGCCACGCGGGCTCTACAGCAGCTCTACGAGGAAAGCACCCGTACCAGCTTAAAGCAGAGCCTTCCGACCCCGGATTTGCGTTTTATCCTTCAATGAGCGTCATCAAGCATCGTCTAGACACTCTGGGTGATACTGTCATGCAAATGCGCCCCACGCTTGACACAGTGTCGTCGAGCAATAGTGGGATGGCCGATGAGATTCGGGAAAGTGTGGAAAATACTGGCGCGGGAGGATCCACACCGTGGGCAACACCTGTGTATGATCAGGACGAACATGCGCTTCTGCATATATCTGCTCAAGCTTCCACCTACAATTTCCCGGTACCACCATACTACCTACAAGAAATGCCACGCGCAAGTCGCATGACTTCAGTGGCCGTTCAAGAACCTGTACCTGGCAACAACGACTGCCATACACAATCTAGCCTCTGGGAAATGTGTGTCCGGTTATGTAGAGAGACTTGGGGTGATGTAGTCGCCGTCTGCGGCTGTAACACAGGCGTTGAACCCTCAGTATGAACTATTACAGTCATCACGTGATAGTGTTGATCATCACGCTACTCAAATTCCACGTACATAATTATCTAATTAGCAGGGTAACCACGTTATGAAAAAAAAATCTTTCTAGCTATAGTGTATCCCCCTTAGCTGGTTTTGCAACCACTAGGGGAGACAAACCTCTGTTCAGTATAGAGTATAGATAATTAGAGGCATTGAAAGTCGTCAGTCCTGAATCCAAAGCAAGTGATAATTGGTTGAACGATGGCAGGTGGTTTAGAAAACGCTCGCAAAGAGATTAAGAGAATATCGCTGGAAGATCACGCGGAATCTGAATATGGTTCTATCTACTCTGTATCCGGACCTGTGATTGTGGCAGAAAATATGATTGGTTGTGCTATGTACGAACTGGTTAAGGTCGGCCACGACACCTTGGTCGGTGAAGTTATTAGAATTGATGGTGACAAGGCAACCATTCAAGTGTACGAAGAAACGGCTGGTGTGACTGTTGGTGACCCAGTCTTGAGAACCGGGAAACCTTTGTCCGTGGAACTAGGTCCAGGTTTGATGGAAACCATTTATGATGGTATTCAAAGACCTTTGAAGGCTATCAAGGAATTGTCTCAGTCCATTTACATCCCAAGAGGTATTGACGCTCCAGCGTTGAACAGGGAAATCAAATGGCAATTCAAGCCAGGTACCTATAAGGTTGGTGACCATATCTCCGGTGGTGACATTTTCGGTTCCATTTTCGAGAACTCGTTACTGGAAGACCACAAGATCTTGTTGCCTCCTAGAGCTAGAGGTACAATCACGTGGATCGCCGGAGCTGGTGACTACACTATCGACGAAAAAATCTTGGAAGTCGAATTCGATGGTATTAAGTATGATTACACAATGTACCACACTTGGCCCGTCCGTGTTCCTAGACCTGTTACTGAGAAGTTGTCAGCTGATTACCCTCTATTGACAGGTCAAAGAGTGCTAGATGCGTTGTTTCCTTGTGTCCAAGGTGGTACTACCTGTATTCCAGGTGCTTTCGGTTGTGGTAAGACAGTTATTTCCCAATCATTATCCAAGTACTCTAACTCTGACGCCATTATCTACGTGGGTTGTGGTGAACGTGGTAACGAAATGGCTGAAGTATTGATGGAATTCCCCGCACTGTTCACAGAAAGAAATGGTAAAATGGAACCAATTATGAAGCGTACCACTTTGGTCGCTAACACTTCTAACATGCCTGTGGCTGCCAGAGAAGCTTCCATTTACACGGGTATCACCTTGGCCGAGTACTTCAGAGATCAAGGTAAGGATGTTGCTATGATTGCTGACTCCTCTTCTAGATGGGCTGAAGCTTTGAGAGAAATTTCTGGTCGTTTGGGTGAAATGCCTGCTGATCAAGGTTTCCCAGCTTATTTGGGTGCCAAATTGGCCTCCTTCTATGAAAGAGCTGGTAAGGCTGTTGCTTTAGGTTCCCCAGACCGTATTGGTTCTGTTTCGATTGTTGCTGCCGTGTCCCCAGCAGGTGGTGATTTCTCTGATCCAGTTACTACTTCAACATTGGGTATCACTCAAGTATTTTGGGGTTTAGACAAGAAGCTTGCCCAAAGAAAGCATTTTCCTTCCATCAATACTTCAGTGTCTTACTCCAAGTATACTAATGTCTTGAATAAGTATTACGATGAAAACTACCCAGAATTTGCAAGCTTGAGAGACCGTATCAAGGAAATGTTGTCAAATGCTGAAGAACTTGAACAGGTCGTTCAATTGGTTGGTAAGTCCGCTTTGTCTGATAGCGACAAAATTACCCTGGACGTTGCCAATCTGATCAAGGAAGATTTCTTGCAACAAAATGGTTACTCCAGTTACGACGCATTCTGTCCAATTTGGAAGACTTTCGATATGATGAAGGCTTTTGTCTCCTACTATGACGAGGCTCAAAAGAGTGTCGCCAATGGTGCCAACTGGTCTAAATTGTCCGAAGCAACTAGCGATGTTAGACACAGTGTGTCTTCATCAAAGTTTTTGGAACCTAGTAGAGGTGAAAAAGAAGTTCATGGTGAATTTGAAAAGTTGTTGACCAACATCCAGGAGAGGTTTGCCGAGTCGACTGATTAGATCGCTTGAAAGTTTTTGAATTTTTGTCTCTCGCATTCCTCAAATTCGTTGCTTGGACGTATTTTTGAGTCCCAATTTTAATACTTAAGTGTAATGTGCTGCAACAACACATTACTCTCATTTTTGTAGACTTCCCTGACTTTGTTATAAAGATATAAATCACGTATTTGTAGATTCCAAGCCAAAAAAAAACAAAAGTGCTATCATTGAATCATTGAATAAGAACAACTAAGAACAACGAATTCATAATGATGTCAGCTCAGTGTATAAACTGTGGCATTGAATAATGGGCCGTCAGCTTAAGCTATTGTATTCCTGCGTTCACAAGAATCGTCGTTTAGACTAGACACTAAAGGGAACTCAGCTGAGGTTAACAGCTTCTTCTAACGCCTCTGAAAACCAGAGGACTTGGCATTGATGTAAACGGACATTAATTAACTATTTAAAAGATCTAGATACAAAAGGAGGGGTGTGCCCACCTTCTCCATCCACACACTTCCGCATCATAGCACTCCGCAAAAGCAAATTGCTACAAGTGAAAGTATGCTTCAACCCTCGACGACAGTCAATTGAACTTCGTGACAGAATAACTGGCTAGAATAAACAAATCAAAAGCAAAAACTTAAAAGATCGAATGACAATTTAAGTTCTCATTGAGATTGGGTCCGCTTATTTGGATCTGGCTCTCACCTTCCGTCTCTTTCTCTTTAATCTTCTCGTTCTCTTCTTTCTCCACTTAGCACGCATTGTGAATGAATGTAAGTGATCTGATGAGTTAGGGAAAAGAATAAAACGAAAGAAGGAGTAGATGTTAAGGAAATAGTCGTTGCAACTTTTTTTCAAGTGCGACGATCCAGCTTGGGTTGGGGGGCTCCCCTTAACGACCGGGTAACTCCCGAACCAGAAAAGAGGGCCACAGCTTAAAAATCAGATTTGTTCAGGGCGAGCCAGCTTCAGTCGCTACGCAGTTTCTAGGCAGGTACCCTGATATCGGACACTTTACCTGAAAAAAAACAATTATGTGGTGTAAGCCCTACACAATATGTAAAAAAAGGTAGTTCTTGAACCTTGAATATGGATCTTCAAGGGCATGAAATTTAAGATCACGTCGAGTTAATCCGTAGTAAAGACTGGCTCTAATCGAATCGTGTGTCTTAAGGATATTGTATGGTTAGTTCTTACGAGCAGATCACGTGAATATTTAGTGGTTCACTCTATCTGGCCTTACGCTCTTGACGCAGCAGGATTCATCATATAAGTAAACGCATATGCATGGGTGTAAAATGATCTAAGATATAAATTATCAATATGTACGGATGTTGTGCAGTCATATTCATTTAAGCGGATTAAG
>JAJLUF010000167.1:0-18987 GCA_030569995.1 Lachancea cidri
TACAAAACATTACTCGAGGAAAGGAAAAAGCTCCAGGCAGCGGTTAGAGAAAAGAAACAGAAAAAGAAACTGCTTCCTGATCTTTCTCAGCAAGACATTGAAAACTTCCAAAACACATTGACCAGGACTAGCAATGATGTCTTATTGAATAAAAATAATATTGAGCTTAAAGTTCATGACTTCAAGACTCTGGCTCCAAAGAGGTGGCTAAATGACACAATCATAGAATTTTTCATGAAATTTATCGAAACACACACACCTAATACAGTTGCTTTTAACTCGTACTTTTATACAACGCTTTCACAAAGAGGCTATCAAGGTGTTAGAAGATGGATGAAAAGGAAGAAAACTCAAATCGAAGACCTAGATTTGATGTTCGTTCCCATCAATTTGAATCAATCACATTGGGCTCTCGGTGTTATTGATTTTGTTGGACAAAAAATACTATACATTGATTCTTTATCAAGTGGGCCAAATTCGATGAGCTTCGCCATTTTGAAGGATCTTCAAAATTACTTACTAGAGGAAAGCAAAGGCACCTTGGGAGAGGATTATGAATTATGCCATTTAGATTGTCCACAACAGCCCAACGGTTTCGACTGCGGAATATATGTTTGTATGAACGCATTGTACTTGAGCAGGAAGGCACCATTGGACTTCGATTATAGTAGCGTAAAGAAAATGCGCACCTTTATTGGTCATTTAATTCTTTCTGATAAATGACGGATTTCTAATTAGAATAGGGTTCGGTATATGGCAGTTTTAATAGTTAGATACTTAGGTATTAGTTATCAGCTGCTCTTTCAGTGAGAGAGGTTTATCCGACGGTCTTTGGCCAAACATTCAGTCGTTCATATTGTTCAAGGTTTTAAAAATGAGAACGCAAATTTTGACTTACTTGACCCATCTTATCCTTCAAAAAGGCTACGGAGCGTCGTCATCTTGCTTATATCTTATTTGATATCGATCTGTACTTCCAATTAATCGCACAAGGTACTCAAATGGGAAAGATATTTTCAATTAAATGTCAGAGAGATGAGCATAACAAACTCAACAGATAAAATCCTTAGGATAGTCCTGGTGATAGTTTGCTGAATGAAGTTTTTCGTCGAGATTCTTGTGAAGTGTGCGGTAGCATTGTGGTTGTGGATCATTTAGAGTCCAAATCTAGCTTTTTCAACTCCTGCATAACATCATCGACGTGGTCCTCGGGGTTCTTGGCAGGCTCCGCTTTCTGCTTCTCGTTTCCTTTTGTCAGGCTACCCTTCTGAATCAATTCTTCGAGCTCATCTAACCACCCTAGCTCACGAGCAAGAGCCTCTGCCGCCAGGTCGGTGGGGCCTTCGACGATGACATCAGTTTTTCGAGGATTTGACTTGAAATCCCCTACTATTCCCAAATTAAGTAGGATCCTCGTAATTTTATCTGGGACCTCCATGGGTAGTCCTGCAAAAGGGAAAACTGCAAGAGAAGTACCAGCTACAATAACAAGATGGTCATCTTCAAGTTCATCTAGATCATTATCCCACGTACTGAAGAATTTAGCAGGTAGGTTTTCACCAAAAAAAACAATTTTGGGCTTTATCAGTCCTTTGCACTTGGAACACTTTGCGTACTCTTTCCCTTCCAGCATTTTTTCTTTGAATGTCTCGACAGAATACTCTTCCTTGCACACGATGCAGTGATTTTTAGCGAACGATCCATGGGCTTCAATGACATAATTGTCTTCTATTCCCGCACTTCTTTCCAGCGTGTCAATATTTTGAGTGTATACTCTATGTAGCCTGCCCTTGTCTTGAAACAATTTTAATAGATAGTGGAACTTTGAGGGTTCGAAGTTTCCAGGGTATAATTCTTTGGCCAGCGTATAGAACGGTTGAGGATTTTCCGCAAAATAATCGATATCGAAAACTGCCTCTGCGAACGGCAAGTTAAGTTTAGCCAGATTGTCATAGAGTCCAGTGTTTGGAGACCTAAAATCAGGAATACCACACGAAGTGGAAATTCCAGCTCCCACAAGGAAAATTACCTTACTCTTTGGGTTCTTGAGTAGATACTCGGAGATCTTTTTGACGCCACATGTCGCTTTTTTATCCATCCTACTGCATAGGATCTGTAATTCTTCCAAATTCCTTAGAGTGTGGCTATTATAATTATAATTGAATTAGATATTGAGTATAAAAAATATGAAAAATAAACGACCTCGGTGAGGATTGAACTCACGATCTTGCGATTAACAGTCGCACGCCTTAACCAGCTTGGCCACGAAGTCCTTATTAACGATTTTTGGTCCTTGTCGGCTGAATTTATAGACCGATATTGTTTATACTTTTAACTCATTTGCAAGAAGGAGGCTAGGCTATATCTTCAAACTTGAATTATTACACTGGAAGAGTTATCTCTGTTAGGGGCTAAGGTACTAGCAGCAACCATATTTGAAATTGGAAATAATGCTATAAACATAGTCTCGAGGTCTACAATGAGTATGCTCAAAAACCAGTTTTGATCATGGGAATAGGAGTGGAACTTGGGAGCTACAATAATGGATTTTTGTCATAACTTCGCTTATAATATTGGCACATACTTCGATGCGGTCATATATATTTAAAATATCATGCCCGAGCATTTAGTCGAGTTTCCGATAGCAATAGGTAGTGCTCTGTACACACTTTCGGAGAGGTATAGAAAGATTGAGCATGCTACATCATCGACACAGTTGCAGCTCATACAGGCAGATGTTTAAACTTATTGATGCCGCGACTGATTTGAGTCTAGGTAATTTTAGACGGTGAAAAGTTTAAGCTGGCAATTTATTTGCGGTCCATAGTTTCTTCTGCTGATCAGTTCTTAATTGAAAAACTCAGCAATGAAGCAAAGAATCAGTTCATTAGATTTGCAAATACTTTCAAAGGAGTTAAAGACTCAACTCGAGGGTTATAGGCTTTCTAATATCTATAATATTGCAGATTCAAGTCGTCAATTTCTTCTGAAGTTTGGGAAACCAGACTCTAAGTTAAATGCTATCATTGACTGTGGGTTAAGAATTCATTTGACAGATTTCAGTCGCCCAATTCCCCCAGCTCCTTCCGGGTTTGTGGTAAAGCTGCGGAAGCATTTGAAATCAAAACGATTAACAACGGTAAAGAGAGTCGTCAATGACAGGATTTTGGTCTTGAGCTTTAGCGATGGTCTATACTTTCTAGTATTAGAATTTTTCAGTGCTGGAAATGTCATTCTTTTGGATTCAGAAAGGAACATCATAGCTCTACAAAGAATTGTGCATGAATATGAGAACAAGGTTGGCCACAAATACGAGATGTTTGATGAATCGTTTTTAGATGATGTGAGTTTAAGCGTTCCGGATATTCAGAATAACACAGAGTCATCAGTTTCTTTGTGGCTACAAGAGGCTGAATTGAAAGCTCAAACTAAAGATGTTATAAGTGACCGGAAAAAGGGCTCAAGAGTTCTATCAATACATAAGCTTCTCTTTGTTCATGCCCCACATCTCTCATCTGATTTGATATCTCGAAATCTTAGAAAGAATGGCATTAATCCTTCAACATCTTGCTTGGATTTTCAAGACAAATTAACTACCATTGTGGAAATACTTAATACAACAGAATCGGAAGTTCATGAACTCTTGAGTGCCGGATCTAAACGTGGGTTTATTGTCGCAAAGCAAAATCCTTATTTTGATCCAACAAAGGATGCAAAAGATACTGAATTTATTTATGAGCAGTTCCACCCATTCCATCCATTTTTAGAAGAAAAGAATGAGAAAGTGAGTGAAATTATAGAAATCGAGGGAGACTATAATAAGACTGTTGATAATTACTTCTCCACCATTGAATCTTCCAAGTATGCTCTCCGCATACAAAATCAGGAACAACTTGCTAAAAAGAGACTTGATGATGCTAGGCTTGAAAACGAGAAAAGGATTCAGTCCTTGATTGATGTGCAATCTTCAAATGAACAAAGGGGTCACTTGATCATAGCCAATTCGGGTATGGTCGAAGAGGCTCAGTGCGCCGTTAGAGGTCTAGTAGATCAACAAATGGATTGGAATACGATAGAGAAAATTATTGCAAGCGAACAGTTGAGGCAAAATAAGGTGGCCCAACTGATTCAGCTTCCATTAGACTTAAAAAACAATAAAATCACGTTGAGGCTGCCCCTCCCAAAAGACGTGGACGACAGTCCAAGTTCCGAAGAAAGCGAAGAAGTAACCGATTCTTCTGAAAGTGATGCAAGCGACGTCTCTGATTTTGAGACGGAGGAAAGTGTTTCGAATCCTCCTCCAAAAGACGCTGGACAGAAACATAATGACAAAACAAGAAGCCAACCACACGTCAGTGTCATTATAGATTTGACGTTGTCGTCTTTTGCCAATGCATCAAACTACTTCAATATCAAGAAAAGCACCTTAGAGAAACAAAAAAAGGTAGAAAAAAACGCTAATAAAGCTCTGAAAAATATTGAGCAAAAGATCGAAAAAGATCTAAAAAAGAAATTGAAAGAGTCGCACGATACCCTAAGGAAAACACGGACTCCATATTTCTTTGAAAAGTATAATTGGTTCCTTTCTAGTGAAGGTTTTTTGGTTTTAATGGGAAAAAGTGGTGCTGAAACTGATCAGCTCTACAGCAGGTATATTACCGATCGTGATATTTATATTTCCAGCAGCTTTGAAACTCAGGTTTGGATCAAAAATCCTGACGGAACCGAAATACCACCAAACACGCTGATGCAAGCAGGTGTTATGTGTATGTCAGCCTCCCCCGCATGGTCCAAAAAGATACAGTCATCACCATGGTGGTGCTTTGCTAGTAATTTAAGCAAATTTGATGATGTTGATGGCAGTCTTCTGCCTGTAGGTACATTCAATGTCAAAGAAGAGAGTGAAAAGTTTTTCCTCCCACCTGCGCAGCTAGTTATGGGATTTTCCTTCCTATGGAAAACAAAAGTTGACACGAACGACTTAACAGTTTCTTCAGATGAGAGCTCAAATGAAACAGATGACGGTGAGCATGAGAACGACGTTGAAGAAGATAATCTATCGGAGAGTGCCATGGTACAGAAAATCTCTGGAAAGATCGAGCAAATCAGTATTGACACCGGAGATCAAGATGTAATTGAAATTTCTTCAAAACAGTCAGTTGACGATATTCAAGAATTTGATGACACAAATGATTTTTCAGATACCTCTTCGGCTAATCCTGTTGTTCAAAATTTGAAGAAGAACGTTCGAGGCAAGAAGGGTAAATTAAAGAAAATTCAAAAGAAATATGCCGATCAGGATGACGAGGAACGTAGGTTGAGATTAGAAGCTTTAGGCACATTGAAGGGAGTTGAAAAGGAACAGATGAAGATTAAAGAAACCATCTCTAAGCAGCAAGAAAGAGATGCTAAAAAGGCGAGGCGTGAGAAACAGAAAGAACAGCAAGCAATTAAATTTACTGAAAATGAGAAGGAGGTCGTCAATTACAAGAGAATTTTCAGTGAATTGAAAACCTCTGTTGGTAAGGATGACGAAATCTTGGCCATAATCCCATGTTTCGCGCCTTGGGCTGCTTTAACGAAGTACAAGTATAAGGTTAAAATTCAACCTGGTACAGGTAAGAAATCCAAGAGTGCCAATGAAATACTTGCTTACTTCATGAAGAGGAAGGTAGATGATACCGAAAGCGATAAAGAATTAGACTGGCCTCGTGAGCATGAGTTTGTTAAGCAGCTGAAAGCTACTGAACTTGTGTCTTTGTTTTACGTGGATAAATTGAAAATAAATATTCCTGGCCAAACAGACCCTAAGTATAAAGGAAAGAATGGTAATTCTAAGGGAAGAAAAGGGGCCTCAAAATAAGAGATTACGTACTGTTCACTTCTGTAGTCAAATGGCTTAGGCCTTTTTATATTCAAAAAGAGATAGAAACGAGAATAGAAAAATCAATACAACTACTATATACCCTGTTGCAACCTTTCGGCCAATTTGCTTTTAGCGAAGCCCCACGCACTCAACAAACCCTTCTCGCTGAGTTCGATGTTGATTTGAGCATCCTTAGTGGGTGGCTTTGTGACTCTTGAAGCAATTGTTGCGGGATCTGTTTCAAGAATAATTCCATCATCGATTGACTCGTCAACAGCTAAAGCTACCATGTCATAATGCTCTAAAATATTCTTCTTGTCGATACCAGTGACTAAAATTAACTCCAAGGAATCTTTGATTGCTGAAAAAGCTTGCTGTAACACCAATTCGTTCTCATCCACCGAACCCACTAAATATAGCACACTATCAACGTACTCCTTGCATAAAATCAAGTGATCTTCGAAGATCAATATATCAGCGTTCTGCTTGTGAGTTTTTTTGAACAGTCTAATCTCGAATTCATTCTCCTGTTTGGTTGAAGTCCCTATGGAGTTCTGGTTGCCATTTGATAGCTGTTGTTCAGCGGTTAGATGTGGGGGGTGGTAGTACTTGGTATAAATTCTTTTACCCTCATTGTCTAGTAATAAAACAGCTTGCACGGAGTACAATGACAGTGTCGACATCTTCAACTTTCTACTTGAAGCTGCTTTACGAGTAACACTCTGTTGTTACATTTCACAAATAATATTATTCAAATCCGGGTAACCCTTTGAAATTATATTCATCTCTGTATAGTCCAAGGAGAATCATGTACACTTATTCAATATCGACATAGAAAAACCATGACCTCCTCAAGGAAAGACTTCTATTTTGGGCTTTTACGGGTATCTATGATTCAGCTTCTGAAGTCGCAAGGGTTTGACAGGGCAAAGCCCTCGACGGTGGACATGCTTACTGATCTATATGTACGATTCCTCCAACTTCTAGCCATGGAAATTGAAAACCTATCACAAAGCAGATCGGATGGTGAAGATGTAGCACTGCAGGATATTTCTCAAGCTATGCAAAATTTGGGCATACTGAAACCGGTCGATTTGTTAGACGTTTATGATGAGAATCCAGATTTACCCAGTGACATAGGAATGCAAAACTTTAGGAATTGGTGCCTTAACAGCGTTGCTGCAAAGGAGGCCAGAATGGTAGCAAATCCAACACCAGATCTACTGAGACCCAAAGATAAGGCGTCGAAGCCTTTGTCCATGATTCCAG
This sequence comes from Lachancea cidri, assembly GCA_030569995.1. Taxonomy (NCBI): domain Eukaryota; kingdom Fungi; phylum Ascomycota; class Saccharomycetes; order Saccharomycetales; family Saccharomycetaceae; genus Lachancea; species Lachancea cidri. Next base: position 7,136 of record JAJLUF010000167.1, read on the forward strand.
AGTATATTAATCAGTTGAATCCAATGACAACAAAAAAGAACGGCGATAGTGGTAATGACACGGAGTTGATAGAGCAAATGATTAACAACGGCGATATGAATGACTGGTTAGCATTCACGATCACAAGGCAACGGTTGAATAATGCCCGAAGAATTACTGGTCGAGAACCCAAAGATTTACAGAATTTACCTGCACTTCCGGGTTTGAAGTATACCGTGATACATAAAGATGAACCAGTTGTCAATAACGAATATCTTCCTGCTCAGATTGAAAGGGCTGAAAACGAAGAGGTCAATCCTGCTGAGCAAATACTAATCTCTAAAATGTCGGTATCGAAAAAAGAAAATCGGCTCGATAATATAAGACTTTCTTTCGAAGAAGAAGTGTCAGATATCGATATAGAAGACGTTGACATCGACATGGATAACACAGATATTTTGAATAGGGAATTCAATGATAATGCAGAAGCATTTGAGCAATTAGGTGCCGCGATGGACTTGACACTAAATGCACAGGACAATTCGATTTTCGGGGAAGGTGATTCATCAAACGCCTTCCAGCGAAGAGATTCCCTGAACTACGAAGAGGTCGATGGATATCGCAATCATAAGTTTAATTTTGACCAGTTTTGATGCTTATGCCATCTAATGAGCACAAATTCATGATCATGGAGTCGGTTTTCTTAGATAATATAAATTTAATCATAGCGTTTTTTAATTGTTCGAGCGGTTATCTAAATTGATTATCATACTTCAAGAAAATGTAGGCTACGAGATATTTTTCTACTTTGAAAGCTGAGTCACTAAACTGCGTAATCGTTTGTTGAAGATTCTTAAAAGAATGATATATGAACACATTACTTACAACATATATAGTACAAATTATTAAAACTTTCTATTGGACTTAAACTTTCCACCCTTCTTTTTGAAGGATTTCCGGTTTTTGACTTCGATTTTTTTCACCAGTTTAGATTCGGCCTCGTTATCGCTGAAGTCCTCATTGTCACCTGCTCTGTTTCCTTTCTTGAACTTCAACTTATTTTTCTGACCTCTAACTGGACCATGTTCGACTGCTTCCAAATAAGCGTTAATACCGCTAGTTATAGCTTTCAATGGATCACTCTCATCTGTAGATTTTTCTTTTCTGTTATCGACAACTAATTTGCCTTCTGAGTCGAAACTGAAAACGTCGTCCTTGAGTGTTTTCCTTGGTCCCCTTTCAAACTTTTTAGGTCTTGTAGAAGATATTTGACTTAGCGTCTGTGCATCCAAGAGATCCAAAGGATTCTCTTTAGACTCAACAATGAATTTTTTCGATCTACGGTTATTCGAAGTCCCTTCTCCATCGCTTTCTTCGGCATCCGACGATTCATATAAAACTTCGTCTAAGGCAGACATAAATCTAGAACCTTTTGAGGAGACGTTAACAGCATTACTACCAGACACGCGAGCTTCCAACTCACCAGTACCCTCTGTAGCTTTCCTTTTATTTCTATTGCGAGTTTTCCTGATGTTTGTCAATAGTCTCTTATCTTCTTCAGGGAAATTTTTCTCAATAAAATCATAGCCAAATCTTCTGATCAACCGCTCAATTATATGTTTGACTTTCGATTTGAAGTGACCTGTATGCTCGTGAGACCAACGTAGTAGCTTGGGTATAATAGCAGGGATTTTTGGTCTAATTAAATCATCTGGAAGGCCCAAACAGCACACTTTCGCAAACCCAATAGCGCTCTTGACAATCTCTCGTGAGTTTGAGGTCAAATACAATTCAATAGTATCATAAATGTCTAATATAACGTCGGTACCAACCCGTTCCTTGAATTCAAAAACTAAACAGGAATAGGCCGTAATAGTGGCACTGACCATATGCTGAGATTCACCGATTAAACCAGCGGAGATAATCTTGAAAAATTCAGAAATTGATGAAGGTTGGTTAGGGGTATTTGGATCATATCCGGGAATGGTGGAAAGAACGATAACACCATCGTGACTAGACATCCTTTCTGTCATTTTGATTAGTGTCTCAAAAGCGGATTCTCGAGATTTCTCGTTCACATCCTTAGTGGACAGGATTACTTCAGGAACAACTTGAACTATGAAGCCTAAATGATCATCTGGAATCATGTCAATCAATGTCTTCAGCGCACTCAATCTGGCGGCTTTCGAAGCAGTATGGACATTTGCCGCACTTTGGACCATTACTTCTTCAATGTTCCCAATGTAACCCTGGATGGCTTCTGAACCCTTTTCCAGTTCAGATAATTTAGTTATTATTCTGTAAGAACGTTTCTGAGTCAATACGTCATTGGAATTAACTGTAGTATTGAAGATAGAAAAAAGAGCCTCGTAGCTTGATTCAGGAACATATTTTGTCATGGAGACTACCAAATCTAATAAAGTAGCACTCATTTTTATTGAAGAGTTTTTGGTGTCTCCGTTCTTAGCTTCTTCATCAAATGCATCTTTCAACAATGCACAAACGTTATTGAAAGTTTTGGCTAAATCTTCTTTGCTCGTTATCTTCAAGATGCTTTCAATAGTTTCTAGAATGTAGCCTCTAGTGTTTGGAGCTGTTTGAGTATAGACATTGAACAAAACTGCCAGCAAGTTAGAAGATTTGGATGCGAGGTATTGCAAATTTTCCTCCGATTCGGTACGTGGAAACTGTTGCTGTAACAGTAGATCTTGCTCGAAACCACCGTTGATGTACAGAGAGTTACTTTCAGCTAAATTCTTGAAAGAGCGGCAGATTATTGGCCTTAGTCCCACATTGCTATAGAGGAGAGAAGACAAGTTTGCAGCGAACTCGTCAGTAAAAGATGTTTTCAAATCTACCGGCAAGTCACAGAAACTTGGTAAAGTTGACCACAACTGGTCAATCACAGTTTGAAAGACTTTAGCTTGCACAGACTCTTTTGGCATATCTACAATCTTGGATTCAAAATGGCTGATTAATGGAATAAATTCATCAATAAAAATAGCCAGTTTACTATTTTTTGTATGATCCCGTATAAGCGGTATTAACCAAGCCCGGCCGGGTTTATTGGTCGAAGTTGACTCCAAATTCATTGGCAGCACGCTTAGAACAGTATTTGGCCCGATTGCTGTAATCGCAGAGCCTATTGCCACTTCTGCCTCGGTCTTGAAATCCAAAAAGTTGTCTTCATTTGTTCTCCATTCTCCCACAATTTCTAATGGCTTGAGGAAATCTGGGTTACTTCTCGACATGAATTTTTTGAAGGCTACGGTAAGAACTCCTAGAATTTCCTTTGCACAGTGGACATACTTTATTGACAAGAATTCGTTTAGTATTTCAGATAAAGAGCTGATAACTTCATCAACTGTTTCGAAAGTCTTTCCGTCCACGGAAGGTGGGTACAGTAGTAAATTTTCATGTACAGCGTCCTTAAGAATGGTAATTAAACATTGTGAAGCACTTGCATAGACTTCCGGAATTTCGCTCGACAAATAATAACCCATAATATTGAATACATCAGGAAGCTTCACGAGACATGTTAATGGCTGGTATGCTGCATATGTCGAAATTCCCTTTGTAACAACCGACATCCAAGTTCCAGCCAAGTGGATGTCCTTATTAGAAGGCTTCAAAGAAAAAATGACATCCAATACTTTCAAAAACTTGTTCTCCACTAAGCCTGAGGATACGGTAGATTCAGCGATTGATTGAAACAAAGATTCGAAACATTGAAAGGTATTGGATACTAAAAATTCATCTGTTGCCCTTGAAATCTCGAGCAAGAGGTCACACAGCGCATCTATGCGAGAAGATGGCCACTGCTTCGTTGACAATATGTGACTGATTAACTTCAAAATGTGAATAATTTTGATATGGAACTCGTTGGAGCCTCCTTGAGCCTTCATCTTCTTGTTTGAAACTGAAGAAGCCTCTTTCATGGCGGAAGAGAGCGCGTTAACTGCAAATTCGGCAATTATAGGAGCAGCAACGTGTTCAGCAGTGGGTGATGGAGGGGGATTTGCCAAGATTTGACTGATAGATTCTTGAGCTCTCTTTCTGACTTTTGGTCTGGGATCTAGGGAAAGTTCTAATAAACCACTTAAACCTCTCGTAGGAGTAATGCTTAAATTTTGTGTATTATTCCAGGATTGCGAGTCTTGGGCAATCAACAACGTCTCCAGACAGCCGACAGCAGATTTGATTAAAGGCGCCTGAGACTTCTCATCTGTAATGCAGGGAGCTATTTTGGTCAACATTTCTGGGAATCTAGACCTTAGCAATGTTTTAGGAGTGTATTTGAACACTATATCTAGCAAATAAGTAGCTGAAGTAGCCAGCTGAAGTTCTACAACTTCGTGAGTACTTGGGTTTGTTGCTTGATCTAAAAGAGACATGAATGAAACTAGGTAATTTACGATGTTCTTATTCGTAGCCTGTTGCTCATTGATGTTTTCTTCAACGGCAGTTAAAATGATAGCGATGTGCTTCTGATTATCGAGCTTGGAGTTGATCTGAGATCTAATTTGACTCAACTTGTCCTCGAGCTCGAGGAAGTGAGCGATTTGGTCTTGATCCATGTTGATTCACCGCTTGGTAATGTATCAATGAATTAGCAGGCGATGAGATGAGCGAGCATTGTATAGAAAATTTTTCAAGTGGAAAAAGAAATCTCACAATCATGTGACATGTATTCCGTATTTAATGCTCTGAAAAATTTATAGACATTTTTGAGAAACAAATCTTGAGTGGAATGAACGATGGAATATCGCACTGGGAAATGTCAAAAGGATTAGTAAGGATAAGGCTGGCGAGATTCGGTCGCAAGCATGCACCTATTTACAACATCGTTGTCGCAAACTCTCATAAGGCACGAGACAAAACGCCCATTGAGGTACTTGGAACATATAATCCAATACCCAAGCCGTTGACCAAAAAGGAATTAAAAAAAGGATCCATACCTGTGAAGGACGTTCAGCTCGACTTCTCAAGGACGAAATATTGGATTGGTGTCGGAGCTCAGCCTAGTGAAACAGTGACAAAGTTGTTGAGAAAATGTGGCATCCTAGGTGAAGAATGGGGTAAGCAATATGCTACTAGTAGGGAAGTTGTTTTACCAAAAAGGGAAACTATAGAATGAGTATTACCTATCTAGAGTTTATAACTTGTACATAAAATGGTAATAATATCATGGAAAAGCTATTTTGGTTATAATAACAGGAATGTTACATTGAAAGATTATATGTACACAAATATATACGTACATTTTCAAAAAAAAAAAAAAAAATGACTACAATATAGTGCTTTCCAAATGTCTGCGATTACTGGAACTGCGTCCACCCCCGCTGATCCTTGAAGTTTTCCCTTTTTCTTTCGATTATCTCAATATTCATCATTTCTTCGAAAGTTTTAGATGAATTGCTCTTTTGCCTTGAAATAATGGGTAGCTGTGACTCGCCTACGATTGAGTTTGTTGGTGTTAGCATAAAAAATCCGTTACTTCCTGAACTCGATCTTGCGCTAGTTTGGACTTGAATATTTCCTAACTGCTGAAGCGACGATGATTGGTGTTGCTGCTGAGGCATGGAATAAATATGAGTGGATCCACTTCTGCTACGCCCTGCTGCACTTATAAAACTGTCATTCCTAGACCGAAGGAGTGGTTTAGGCTGTACTGGCTTATGTTCAAAAGGAGATTGTAAAGGTTGTTGGGGTTGATTTAGGTTTATTGAAGAAGTTTGAAAAGGAGCCGAAAGATTATGCTGGGACGACGCTTCGGGATTGATATTGAAATAATCGGTTGGGGCCAGAGGTGGCGCGTCTGCTGCACCAAATTGTGGCATAGGTGGTAGTGATAGCATTGAGCTGTTTCGCGATCGATAACCGTCTCTTCTCACCTCGTGTAGAAGCCTCTGACGAACAAATGTGATAAGCCATGCGTTTTTCTCCTTACCAATCTCTACACCCCTATACTCAGCATTTTCTACAGCCACTTTTGCAGCTTTGTTAAGAATTCCAGAAGGTGGGTTAGTCGTGTCAAATGGCGTGACAGTAGGATCCGCGCAAACTTCTTGGTAAACGTCCATCATGAGTCCTATAAACTGCTGGGTAAAAGGGGAACCGTTCCCGGGACGTGCAGCACTCGAAGGAACAAACTGTAAGTCCGAAACGGAGCTTGCTAGTGAAGAAACGCTTCCTTGCCGTTTTTGGTTCATGTAAAAATGTGGCATAATGGGCTGCATGGTGGGTGTCGTTATGGGAGTTGAGACACTTTCTTGCACTGCCAGTAGCTGTGTATTGAGCTTGAGCTCTCTTCTGTCACACTCTTGTTCGTCCACACACATCCAGTCCATTTCTTCGGGTTCTTCCGCAACTAGTGACATTCTATTTTTATTCTCGTTCTCCGGGCAGGCTGCTTGAACGGTTTCTGCTCTCTTAGATTTGGACCCGTGGAACTTGTTATGGAATCTATCCAGTATCATAATTCTGGTCTCGAAGTTTCTCCCCCGTTCTTTTTGCGCACAAAATAACGCTTTGCTTAAATGTTGTTTGGTGACTCTGGGGGGTCTTTCCTTTACCAATAATGGAAATTCCACGTCTTATATTGAATCTTAACGAGGGGGGGCACAAGGACTTAAAAAAAAAAAAAAACACCGCTACGATTAACGCGTTCCCTCATTTGGTGCTGCTGCATTCCGCACAGGCCGCGCGAGAATTCGTTAATAAAGGACCAATCGTTAAGACATATATGCACGATCTGTACGACACTTTCTGAGTCGCTGCATTGTATGTGCCTGTCCTGCTAGGTGCTGCATGCTTAGAAGCTCTAATCGTTTATCTTGCACATGATAATTAATTAAATTTCCCAATACAGAGAGTTACCCTCACGTGTTTGAATCCGTTGATTGCCTATTTAGTTTCCCAAGTGGATCAAAAGAGCTCCGTAGCGCCTGCTCACGTCCAGCCCAGACAACTTGGCGTGCTACCCATCCGGAAAATGCCTTGGTTCCCATCAATACACCAGGAGGGAGCGGTTCAGTCACTTCTGCGATAAGGCATGCGGCACTTGCCTCGGCTACATAAATCAAGAACATTCTCAAAAATCTAAACCTCATTGTTAGCGCATAAAAGACAATTCCGTAGCCCCAAAGTACTCCTCCACGAGCTCTTTGCCACATGACCTGCTCCATGTGCGAAAAGCCGATTTTTGAAAAATAAGGTACTAGTAGTAGCTGGATTAATAGCCGACAGCTTAATACGTGGGATATGAGCAGGATTTGAGTGGCAGGATATAGTATAGTGGACGATAGCATAGCAAGTGAAAGTGAGCCCCATGTTCCAAGTGCGGGCTGTGACAGATTAGCCCAAATCAAAAACAAAACAGCGTAGATCACGTGGTCCATGTGGGGCAAAGGGGGAGGTGACGCAGCAACGGCGGCTAGGCATAGTAACGCAATGCAGGCCCATACGTAACGTTGTTTAGATTTGGTAAAAGTTCGCAAAGCCGTATTATTTGAGTTGAAGCTAGAGATATAATGGAATGGAAAATATTCAAACTCGTCAGAAACGTCTCGTAGCGAGTTCCAGAAAATACGCTCAAATTCTGGTAGAATGCGACTGGTGGCGCACGCACAAGCTAGCCAAAGCTCAAGAACGCGCAAAAAAGGCAAATACAATAGGCTATTAACACCAAAGGTCAAAAACCCTTTCGCTACTACATCGATGGAAACGTTCAAAAGTAAAGATACCAGAGCAATTTTGGCTAGCTCTCGTAGCCCACTCATGGAAAGGAATATAGGATTGGTGAATGATCTGAAAAAAGCAAAAAGAGCCAGCTCGATACCCCTAATGAAAGATTGTCCAGAAAAACCTGCGTGTGGTCTTGATACAAAAATCGGAGAAGCCATGTTTCTATTGAGATCCGTATATGGATTGCCTGTCTAATGAGTGTTGAAAAATTTTGGGTTGTTTGACGGCGTATATGCAGTTGTGTAGTCCAAACGCTTTGCACTAGCGATCGAGCTTCGAATGATTTCTGTTTTTTTCCTCGTTTAGCCGCTTAATATTCTGCTGCGATTTTGGGTGACTGGGTGTCCTGAAACATTCGGTATAATTTCAATGCGATATATCTCAATCTGGAAAGAGTTTAAGATGATGTGCCAGAGATCATTTAGACGCTCGAATATAACTATCCCAGTAGCACGCTATTCGCTACTTGAGCGATTGGGAATTTCTGTAGTTAGATGTCCTCTGGTAGGACTTTCCACCATCCTTTTGAGCCTTATGACATCCAAATCGAGCTCATGGAACACATTTACCGCGTTCTAGATGAGGGTAAAAAGATTGGTATATTTGAGAGTCCAACGGGGACAGGGAAGACTTTATCATTAATATGTCCTACAGTTACATGGCTTCGAGAGAATAAAGCAAAATTCATTAGCGAAGGCAACCAGTTGAAAGAAGGATCCGGTAGTCATGTTAGCGACTCTGATGATGAGCCTGAGTGGGTTAAAGAAGCTTATGAGAACTCCGTCCTGAAAGAAAGTATCCAGGCGTTGACTGATTACGAGCATCACTTGGACACGGTCGATTTAAGCAAACGGACAACCGTTTTATCTCATACTGTAGAGCCCACATTCAAGCGGAGTCGTAAATTGAGGCACGTACCTGTTACTTTTGAGGAAACCGATTACTTGCCCGGCGAATATGATGAAAACACGGATCGCATGGTTTATGGGGATGAGAAAGAGAAAGAAAAGAAGAATATGGATTCTGAGATCAAGGCTTTGTTAGACAAGCTGCATGGATCTGAAGCTTCATCAAATGAACGCACTGCTGATCTCCCTTCCCCAATAAAGATATTTTTCGCCTCAAGAACTCATTCACAACTTACTCAGTTTGCCTCTCAATTAACTCTTCCACAGTTTCCCTCCTCTTTTGTGGAAATGCCTCATGAAAGAATAAAATTTCTACCCATGGGCTCTAGGAAACAACTGTGCATTCATCCCAAAGTTTCAAACGTTGGAAACCAAGCTATAAATGATTTTTGTTTAGACACGATAAAAAAGAATGACTGCCTTCCGTACTCGAGATATAAAGAAGGTGACATTTCTAGAAAATTTAGGGATTTTACATTCAGCGGAGTTCATGATATAGAAGACTTGGTTTCAATTGGAAAATCGATGAATGTTTGCCCATACTATGCATCTAGGGATGTTGTTCGCAGTGGAGTTGAGGTAGTAACACTTCCATATCAACATTTGCTCGTGGAGAGCACCAGGCAAGCATTGGGGATTGACCTGAAGGATGCTATTGTAATTATAGATGAAGCTCATAATGTTATCGATACTATTAATGCTGTTAACTCAGCCGATTTATCGCTTTTTGAGTTGCAAGATTGCAAAGTGGGACTTCAGACATATATTAACAAATTTAAAAAAAGATTAAATGCTGTCAGTAGAGTGAATCTAACAAGACTGTTGAAACTCATTGATGTCCTTATTCTGTTCATTGAAAAAAAATATAAGAATGGTGCTCAATTCGACTCTAATGATATATTTGAAGGTACAAATGCGGATATGTTGAACATCTATCAGCTGGAAAGATATATGAAGACTTCAAAAATTGCTTTTAAGGTGGATAGCTACACGCAAGCAGCGCATACTGCACAATCTTGTGAAGAAAAGCAGGAATATCGAAAGCAACCAGTTCTTTTCAAAATTGGTTCTTTCTTAAGGACTCTGGCGAACCCCTCATTAGAAGGTCAGTTTTTCTTCGAGAAAGGTCGTAAGATGAAATACATGCTTCTCGAGCCTAGCCATAGTTTTAAGAGTGTTGTTCAGGACGCGAAGTGTGTTATCCTAGCAGGTGGTACTATGCAACCTGTCGAGGATTTCTTAACAAATCTAATACCTTTTGTTGAACCAGATCAAATTTGCATGTTTTCTTGCAACCACGTTGTTCCTGATGAAAACCTGAATACCTTTGTTGTCAAAGACTCGTTTGAGTTTACTTTCGATAAAAGAGAGAATAAAGAACTAGTCAAAAATTTGTTCGATTTCTTGTATAAACTATCAGGAGTAGTTCCCGGTGGCATCGTTGTTTTTTTTTCCAGCCACAAGTATCTTGAATTTGTGGTGACAGTTTGGAATGATATTGGTTTGTTGGAAAAACTTGGTAGGCAGAAAAAAGTGTACTACGAATCAGCAAAGAATGCAGATGTCCTCTCAGAATACACAAAGGAGGTCCACAACTCTGACAAGGGAGCTTTCTTATTTGCAGTAGTTGGCGGTAGGCTGTCAGAAGGGATAAACTTTCAAGACGAATTAGCTAGAGCGGTGGTCATGGTTGGCTTGCCCTTTCCTAACCTGTTCAGCGGCGAATTAATCATCAAAAGAAAGCACTTGGAACAGAAAATATTGAAAAGCGGTGGATCTCCTCTTGAAGCTAAAAAATCTACTCGAGACTTTTACGAAAACATTTGCATGAAGGCAGTAAATCAAAGCATCGGCCGTGCTATAAGACACATCGACGATTATGCCAACATTTATCTCGTTGATAAGAGATACGGATCTCCTGAAATACAAACTAAACTGTCTCAGTGGGTCAAAAGAAGAATTCAACCTCAAAACTCCATAAATGACATTTTGAAAAGGACGGCTACCTTTTTCTCGAATAAACAATCTCGTGTTAACGATCAACTGTAAAAATCAGGGTTTAGTTAATGAGGAGCGCGCTAAATCCTCCGCCAGCATAATTTTCAATCTTCACTGCGCATGAAGCATTTTGGTTCCACTGTAGATACTATCATTATTTAAAACTTCCAGTATCGTTCTGGTAAACCATCCATAGTCATTTAGTACATCTTGTTTGATGTCGATTATTCGTTGACCACTAACAGGGCAGATTTTTACCTTGGTTGTCATTAGTGGTAAAAGTGTGACAGAGCAACGTTTCCATATATGGCCTTCCTCTGATGTTATAACATCGGGATCTGAACTGTTGTGGAAATTAAATGCTTCAGTGATAAAGTCACTTTTCATAACTACAATATCACATTGAACTGGGCTTTCTCTGGACAGTAAGTTGGCTAAGGACTGAACGCAGGCCTTATCGAAGGTATTAGTGATTTTCTGTTTGTTTTCCTCAGCGTATCTAAATATTGCTTCCCTAAACTTGCTGTTTTCCTTCGTTTCACTGATGAAGTTCATAAACCGAGATCTGTTCATTCCATTATCTTTTAAAAGTGACAACAGGTAGGACTGCAAATCCGTGTTGACATTTAATTTAGAGGATCCTTGTTCTGATATTGAAGCTTCAGGTAGTAGCTGATTATAAATGTGATAATTCTGATACCAAGCCAACCCCGTTGTTTCTTGCGAAATCGTCCAAGTTTCATTCAAGGGAATAAAGCAAATTCTATATTGCAGTTCAGATACAATTCTGTAACGGATGGAGGTGCGGTCAATGTTGTAAAGTATGGCCAACGAAGATCCGTCTGGCGAAATTGCTAGGCCATATATGAAAAAGTTAGTTTCATACTTATTGAATTCATTGAAAACCCTGTTCCACTTGCCAAATTTTGCCTCAATGTGAGGCGAGATTACGTTATCTGCTTGTAGCTTCATTTCCCCTTCTAGTTCAATCATGCAACTAGTTTTGTTAGAAATTATAATGGCAGAGTTCTTTATTTTCAGCGGCACAATGTAAAAACTATCGCACATTCCAACATCCAGATATGAAGAAGATCCATCTATTAGACTGATCCTATGGAGAAATCCAGTACTCGTAACAAGAACATCGTTGTTTATCACTCGAAGGTCAGTTATTTTGAAGCGGGACGGTTCTTTGATCTTCTCTGAAGAAGCATAATCGCT
>JAJLUF010000168.1:0-18845 GCA_030569995.1 Lachancea cidri
ATGTTGTAGACTTGAGCTTTTTTATACTCATTGAGGAAATCAGCGAACTTTTTGAAGAATGAGTTTCTCGCAAATTTATCTGAAGAATCTTCCCCAAACATTTTCATCAAGTTATCGAACTCCAACAAAGTGAGTTTCATTTCATCCATAAGTAAGTCACTTTTACGTCTGGCTTCCGGTAGAGTCGGTAAGACCTTAACAAGTACCTTATCCGAAGGATGAAATTTAGATGAATCACTTAAATTTCCAATATCTACCGACCTTTCAACATTGATTACATCTTGCGAATATTGCATGCAATCCTGAGAAACTTGCTCTATTGATACCTTGGTGACAGATAAAACAGGCTCAAGCTCCTTCAAAAAATCATTGAATTCAGGATACGCCTCTCGAACTATCTTCTCGACATAGTTCAAAAATGTCATGCTATTCTTCTCATCCTTAATAAATGTCAATCTTTGTAGTGTAGTTAGTTTAAACCCTTGGGCTTGTTTCGAGGCATCATTCATGTAATTACCAACAGCCAGAATGACATCAAATACGTTTCGAAGGTTTTCTGATTGTTGAATTGAACAAACCGCCTTATCAACGGCTCTTAGCTTGAGAACTAGATCGTTATGTTCCTTTTCATACGTGGTTACCACTTTCAAGGCTCTCATACGAGAAGCCCAATAACTCTGTAGATTTACCATCATCTCCAGATATAACCGGTCTGCCCTTTGTAGCTCATTAGGATCCTTATCAGGAGTTTTGGCTTCCTCAACACTAGAAACGCCTTCCCAGTCAGTACTGTAAGGAGAGAAATTCCTTGCCAAATTATTAGATACTTCGATTATCTCAGTTTTTGACAGAAACTCAATAACACTGGGAGTGTTTAGGAAGTCACTATCACAGTTCAAAATTTTCTCAACTACTTCAGTAGTCGATAGCGAGGAATACATGTGCAAATTAATCCCAAACTGTTGGGAGATATCCCTTGACAAAAAAGAGATCTTGTCAGAATTTGCCTTGTTTTTGCCTGCCAAAGATTTTATTTCACGAGCAGCAAACGCCTGTTCCAGTTTTGATAGAATACCTTTTTCGTACAAATCATCTGCAAACTTTTCTGCCTTTGCATTCTTCCAAATGGAATCCTCAGTGTCATCTATCTTTTCCCAGTGCAATTGCTTTAACCTTTTTGATGGCCTAGGATATTTCTCGAACAGCGAGGGAGACTGCGGTAGTAGAGGGGAGGGCGTTGCAGACCTATAGTTTGACTTTGAGAGAGCCATCAGAGGAGCTGGGGGAGGTGGAGGCGGTGGAGGACCACCCGAAGACGAAGAGTGAGGTAGTGGTGGTGGGGGTGGAGGCGGTGGAGGTGGTGGAACTGCTTCAGCGTTACCCGATGGGCTAGTGCTGTTTGACTCTGCATTGTTATTACCTAAGGAATTCAAGAATGATGGGATAGGAGGAGGGGGAGGAGGAGGAGGAAGTGAATGCGATGACTTAACTAAAGAATTTGTATCATTTTCATTTTTCCCAGTGACATCTTTATAACCGCTTTGTGCGAAAAACGTAGGCAATGGAGGAGGTGGCGGTGGTGGAGAGGTCACTGTTTTATCATCATTTGATTCAGGCTCTTCACTTTTGAGACCAGATTCCGGACGAGCTCCGTCACTGTCAGAAATTGATGGATATGTCGATTTACCGATAGCGGCTGAAGTTGGGTATTTTTTGCCTTCGACTATAATTCCAATACCAAGCTTTTCATCGGCACGGAGCTTCGAATTGCCATCTGTATTTGTTTCTTCTGACGGTTGTTGAGAACTCAGGACCTTTTCTGCGAGCTCTCCCAAAAATGGAGCGTTTCCGGTCTTCTTCATACGATTCATGAATGATTTTCTGTGGTATCCACTTCCACGATAATTGGCTTCACGGCCAACATTCAAACGGCGTTCTTCGTCGTTGACGTTCTGACCGGTACCATACTTTTGAGACAAAGATGCAAGAAAAGATCCTGTTTCCTGAGGAGCATCTCCGTTGTTGTCAATTTCCTCATCAGTTGATTCGGAGGACTCAGAGGACTCTGGAATTTTATTACCGATACTTTCGTCAGCCTCTTTCTTCAGGTTTTCCAACTCTTTGGTAATTCTAGTCAACTCATCGATTTTATTAGCCAATTGGTTTGGATCCAAAGTACTCAGCTCTCCATCTTTATGGTCCGCTATAATTTGAGAGATACCCTGGACAGAATCAGAAGAAAAATCAATGCCAAAGCCTTTATATTTGTTTTCTAAATCCTTCAATCGCTCCAGCGCAGTCATCTTCTTGTTTTGGAAAAGTTCGTTCACCCTCTCTTCCACATTGAATTTCGATACATTGTTACTTTCTCTTTGAATAGAAGCTAGACTTTCTCTTAGCTTGGCTAATTTTTGAATGCGGCGATCCTCAATCTTCGTCTGTTGAAGTTTGGAAACTTCTTTTTCATGGTTCACAGGAATGACATCTTCTTCTACCTCATGTTCCTTCTGAAACTCTGAAAAGTTGGTCATTTCGAGTTCACGAGCTTGAACTTCTAGATCTTCCATACGTGATCTTAACACTCTTAATCTTTTGTTGGGCTCCAAAGAAACACCTAATCTCTTGGATTCCACATTTATGTCTTGTTTTGTCTGTTGCAGTTTTTCCTGAAGAGCCTTTTGGATAGCTAGTTTCCTTTCTGGTTTTAATGGACTGGGTAGTTTGTCCTTAGTGGGTGCTAGTGTGGGAAGTGCACTCTGAGGCTTAGAGTTTAATGATGTTAGGACACCTCTAAGTTCTACTTCATGCTCATGTTTGGATAGAAGCAGTTTTTTCTTCAGATCCCCTAGCTCTGTTTGTAACTGTGCAGTTACGCGTTGACTTTTATCTAAAATGTGATCGCGCTGTTTGAGTTCATCTTGCAACTGACCGACAAGACCACCCTGTGCACTAGACAACTTTTTAGACAAATTGTCTCGTTCAGCTTTCATTTCCTCATATCTCTTTACCCAGTCTCTGTTTTCTAGAATTGCTCGTCTCGCTATTTCATCGGTTTGCATAGAGTCATATAACCGTTGTATTGCACTATTGAAGGATGATTCAAAGTCCACAGAAGTCATGGAAACGTTAGAGACCAATGAGTCTATCAACTTTAGCTGCTTTGTGCGTTCGGTAGGATCTTCATTAGATTCTTCTAACTTGCTGCTTGAAATAAACAAATGCTGTAGAAGAGAGGTAAAGTATCTCTCTGCATCTGTACCTTTGTAAGCATTCCAAAGGTTCTCAACAATTGACATTGGATTTTGCATGTCAACCTTTTGATTTAAAGTTTTGCTAGATACCAAGAGATTGTAGTCATCAGCAGTGGTATCCTCAAATACTCTAAGTTGTTCATCTACTTTTTCATAGTTCAGAGCCCTCAATTTTTTCATAATCCTGGACAGTCCCGAACTTTTCAGACGAGACCGAAGCAAAGTTCTTTGTCTTACATCCTTTGGTGTGTTACAAAGTTGATTCATGAAAAGCATAGTAAGATAAGCATATTCTAAGATAGCATTCTCACCACCTGCATTTTTAAAATCATCCGAGGCTCCCACCAGAGACCCCATTTTACCTCTTCCATCAAGGGTATATTCCACAACAAGTAACCACTGTTCAAATTTTTTCATCACTTGATCATTTTTATAGTCGATTTGATGGGGACCTAAAGGATCTAGAGTGCTTTTTCTTGAGCTGGATGACATCAGCCTGGCTTGTACATGTACGCTATCAGACAGCTTGCCCTCTTGGTCTAAAGCATTGATTACAAGATTAAAGCCGTGAGGAATATCCCACTGAGTTAAAAATATTAGCAATTCAGTAGCTAAGCGTCTTGTAGAAATCCGAAGGGAAAGCAAGCCCTCTGTAATAGCAGACACTATGATTTTAGAGCTATTGGATTTTACTGCCTCATCAGCTCCTTCTTTCAAATTTAATATTGTCTTCAAACATTTGAAAAAGGCGAACTCTTTATCTAGCCCTTCATCATTTAGCAAATTGTCCGGGGAATCTTTATGACAAAACTTCAAGAGAACATTGGCAATCGCTATTTGACCTTGCGCTTCCAAAAAACCTAGTACCCAATCAAGCTGCTCGGTCCTCAACGAAACCCATAAATCATTCAGCTGCTTTGCAGACATATCGTTGCAGATAATCTTACGAACATAATAGTCAGGAGAAAGATGAAGCGGATCTTGAGATAACGTTGTTGTACTAGAATTTTCATTGTTGCCATCATAAAAGTTTTCACGTTTACTATTGTTTGATATACTGGAGCGAGGGACAATAGTCCCATCCAAAGAACTCGTACTGGCAGTCAAATGCGAGTGCGCTGGTGATGTGGTGGAGATAGATGAGAGGCTAACTGCAGAAGCAGGGGATTTTACAGACGCCTTTTTATTGTTGAGCTTTTTGAATTCTGCTTGTAAATCTTGACGGACCATCAGCCACTTCTTTTCAATATCATAGTTTTTAAGCTCCTTTTGCGCTGCAGGTGGCAAGCTTTGGTAAACGTTTCTTTTATGAAGAACGTCCTCAAATAACTCCTCAATTTCTTTTGGATCTCGTGGGCGCTCAAGTCTGATCGCACCATCCGGCCCGACAAATTTGGAAAGGTTAGAAAGTGAGCCTTGTGAGAGGATGCTTGAGGAGGAAATGCTTTGATTTGTTTGCTGTCTTGTGAGCTTTGAACCTCCGTAAGTACTAGCATTTCCAGACCATTGGGATGCCCTCCTTGAATACGAATATTTGGTAGGTGATCCGCTCGAAACATTAGACGAAGAGCGGTAATGTGTGCTTGAATCTGTATAGGCTGACAGATTTTGAGAGTTCAAAGTTGTCTGCTTGCTCAATGGTTTCGCTGTATGCTCATTTAAACTCAGAAGATTGGCCTTCTTTGCGGAAGTTCCATCCGAAGATTCAACTATCTGGTTAGCAGTATTACTGTTCCCACTACCCGTTAATTTCTTTAGATTTGAAAATAATCCTCCATTGCTGGAGCTGCTGCTGGAAGTATGATTGTGTGAAGACTTCGAAGATCTCGAATTAGAAGACCGGTGCATGAGCAAGTAGCAGTAGTATTAAACTCTTGCTTTATGGCTTCTTCTATAGGTATAGAGTAAGAAAAAAACAACTTACGCAGTTTTTTCCACTTTGCAGAGAAATAGGACGGAGGTATAATAGAAGGATCGTACACACAACAATATGAATAGCTCTAGCAGGTTGCGCCTCTTGAAGATAATACCTTTCTATTTTAAGTTGTTTGTTTCCTGAGTTTTGTCTGCTCTAACAAAAGTTAACTACTTTGTGACCCGAGAGCGTTCAAGATGATACATAACGTGCAAGATGTTGAAACGCAGCTGTTCTCTCACAAAGCATTTAGATTTCAGTATTACAACTTCATATTGTGTATTAAAACTGGGAACTGCATCAATTAGCGGTGTTTTACTACAGTGCACACACTTGATCGTCTATTTTAGGTGGGAAGCCAGCTAGCCTTTTCTTTAAGCTCTATAGCGTGGAAAAGATAGGTTCTAGTAAGCTGAGCTTGTAAATATAACACTCCATCATTTTCAAAAGTGATGTTTAAAATCAGTTTCTATTAATTAATATTAGTATACAAGTTCCGAACCTTTCAAGGTCTTATACAGTTACGAGTAGCACAGTCCTTATAATACAACGCTGTTTAGCAAATCCCAAAACAAATACTCCCTTAAGCGACAGCGACCCAGAATTTTTCCCACAAGTTCTTTGGCTCCTCTTCTTCCCAGATGACATTGTCTATCTCAGTTCTGTCAGTGTCCAAATCGATATCCTTAATGGCAACAAGAAGTGGACCCCTGAAGTAAAGTTGGAAACCAATCCAAATGACGAAGAATAGTATGACTGAGATATAAGCTGTGAAGAAGTCAGTGACAGTGAATGGGCAAAACGCAGTAAAACCTTGGATGATAATGATGAGCCCAATAAAAAATGCGGCATAGTATGATCCATATGGCATTAGTTTTGCTTTGAATGGGAGATCATTACGAGAAATACCTTGATATTTCAAAGCAGACATAAATCTTACGTGTGCCATAGAAATCAAAAGCCAAGCGAAGAAACCTGCTACGGCGGTGATATTCAACAACCAAGTGAACACAACACTGGCACTATTGGAGACATCAAGATAGGCCAAAAATCCCATTAATGACGTTACCAGGACTGCAGCGTATGGAATACCAGATTCGGTAGCTCTAGTCAAGAATTTTGGAGCCAAACCATTATTGGCCATGGAATACAACACACGTGAGGAAACGTAGACATCAGAATTACCGGCCGAGATGATGGTAGTTAAAATCACAGCGTTGAAGATATGAGGCAAAATCTTGGTGCCTGAGTTTTCGATAGCGATGACAAATGGGGAGCTTGAAATGTAGGAATCCGTTGAAGTCAGCTTGGGATCGTTGTATGGAACCAACAAGCCGATGAAAAACAGGGATAAGATATAAAAGAAAAGAATTCTGAAAAACACTTTGTTAATTGCCTTTGGTACAGACTTTCTGGGGTTGGCAGCTTCACCTGCAGTAATACCCACCAATTCGGTACCTTGATACGTGAATGCGGCACTGATCAAAGACGATACCCAACCCAAAAATCTTCCTTCATTTATGTTTTTGGAGATCAAGCCAGGACCCCATGGGCCAGGATTTCTCCAGTAGCGGAAACCCACTGGGCCAGTTACACCGGCACCACAGACCATGCACAAACAGTAAATGATAAATCCAACAATAGCTATCACCTTAATACACGCGATCCAAAATTCAATCTCACCGTAAAATTTCACAGGAATTAGGTTTGCGCAAGTCAAAATTACCCAGAATATTATAATCCAAGCAGACAAAGGCACTGCGTCAGTCCAAAACTGGATTACTTGTCCCACAACAGACAATTCTAATGCAAACGTGATTGACCAAGACAGCCAATACATGTAACCATTGGCAGCGCCCAGCGCGGGAGACATGAATCTCTGAGTGAAAACCATAAAAGAGGATGTGACAGGAATGAATGTAGCCATTTCACCTAGAGATTGAGTCACCATGTACGCTAGAGAACCCATGAAAATGTATGCAATCAAGGCTCCAACAGGGCCCGCATTAGCCAAAGGCGTTGAGATCGAAATAAATAAACCAGTACCAATCGTACCACCCAGTGCAATCATTGAAATGTGTCTAGGTTTAAGTCCTCTCTTGACCTTTTTCTCTCTGACACTTCCATGACTGCTAATTTGTTCAACATCAGTAAATTCTGGTTGAGTTTCATAGCTCACGATTTCTTTCTCCTTACTAATTTTGTCGGAGAGAGACATGCTTACTGATACTTTCGACTAACAAATGAAACTCTCATATTTGATGAAAACTCTCCCTCTTTATATTCATGAACACTCAATGACCAAAATTTTTTTCTCTTATCTGCATGATGTACGTATGTTGACAGAAAACTCCCGCTGCTAAGCGTTCCCAAAAGAAACTACGCTTGGCCTTTTTTTTTCGAATTTTTCTATGCATGTCCTATTTTGATTATATCAAAAATATCTGCTGGGCGGGGGATCTCTAACGATTAGATTACAATCTTAGTGTACGGCGTATTATTGTATTTGTCGATTGAATTGATTTCAAGGCCCTCCGAGTAGCTCCCATTGCTCTATGTCTAGTATGAGATTTTCTCTTGCCGTTAACGATTTTTGTTTTTTAACAACGCCTCATCAAGGGCACTTTTTTTTTCAGGGGATAGACGTGCCTTCTACCATTTTAAAAAAAAAAGCAATTGTGAGCTTACGAGGTTTCTCTGCGTTTCGCCGTAAATATCCATTAAAGCTATAAAGAAAGAGATGCAGGAACACGTCAGAGAATGTAAAAAGAGCCACGGTGAGTCGATTTCTGGGATAATGTGGAGACGCATGTAACCGAAAGTACGTTAGATAACATAAAATAAGCGGAATTAAATAATTAGTATAGTTATACAGCGGTTTTTAGACTATGCGAAAGAGGCCCCTAGACGGCGCCAGAAGCCTTTAGGAGATTCTTCGTCCCATTCCATGACATCAACATCTCTTCTGCCGGTGTCAATGTCTATTTCCTCCTTAGTGTTGATGAACTTACAGCGATACATGCATTGGAAAATTACCCAAATGACAATAAATAGGAAAACACTGACATAAGCAGCAAAGAAGTCGGAGACATTGAATGAGGGGGCAAAAGCTGTGAAGCCTTGAATGATAATAATTAAGGTGATGAAAAAAGCAGCGTAGTATGCGGCCCAGGGCATAAACTTGGCTTTGAAAGGGAGCGCATCGCGCGACATGCCTCTAGATTTCAGAACTTGCATGAATCTGATGTGACAAAGTGAGATAAATAACCACGCAAAAAAACCTGCAATGGCTGTAATGTTTAGTAGCCAGTCGAAGGCTAGCGAGGCGCTTTCTGATGTATCAAGATACGCTAGAAACCCAAACAATGCGACAGTTAATACCGCGACGTATGGAACACCGTTTTTCGTCACTCTACTGAAAATACGTGGCGCCAGTCTGCTTTTAGATAATCCGTACAGCACACGAGAGCCGACGTAAACATTGGAATTCGCAGCGGATATGATAGTGGCCAAGATAACACCATTGAAAATGTCTGGAAGAATTTTGGTGCCGGAGTTTTCTATGGCAATGACAAATGGGGAGTGAGAAATGAATGTTGTATCTGAGTTAAGTTTGGGGTCGTTAAATGGCACCAGTAGACCAATGAAGGCTAGCGACATGATATAGAAGAGTAGGATTCTGAAGAAAACCTTGTTTATGGCCTTTGGAACGGTTTTGCGGGGGTTCTTTGATTCACCAGCGCTGACTCCCACCAATTCAGTTCCTTGGTAGGTAAACGCGGCATTAATTAGTGATGAAACCCAACCCAAGAACCTTCCTTCATTTTTGTTTGCGGATATAATGCCGTTACCCCAGGGACCGGGATTTCTCCAGTATCGAAATCCTACCGGTCCGGTCTTACCAGCACCGCAAACCATACAAAATGCGTAGATGATGAAGCCCAAAATGGCAATGACTTTAACAATGGCGATCCAGAATTGAAACTCCCCGTAATACCTGACTGGGAAAAAATTCGCCAGCGTTATAGGAATCCAAAAGATAATAATCCAAGCAGCTAAAGGAACTGCGAAAGTCCAATATTGAATAATTTGGCCCAAAATAGATATTTCCAAGGCATATGTGATACACCACGAGAAGCAGTACAGGTACCCATTAGCCGCTCCAAAGGCCGGGGACAAAATTCTTTGTGTCAAGACTGTAAATGAAGAAGCAACTGGGATATATGTGGCCATCTCTCCAAGTGATTGTGTCACACTGTATGCAATCGATCCCATGAAAATATAAGAAATTAAAGAGCCCACTGGACCCGCGTCAGCTAGTGGTTGGGCAATACCTATAAATAATCCGGTACCAATTGTACCTCCAAGAGCGATCATCGTCACATGTCTTGGTTTAAGCTCTCTTTTCACTTCATCTTGGTTATATTCAGAACTATCGCTAGTAATGCTTTCCACAGACTTCGATCTAGTGGTTACAGGCACATCAAATGTTTTGGAATAGGCATCTTTGGATTTGGACGTGCTCAATCCATCACCTTCTTGAGAAGTAGGACTTGATCTCCATTGCGAAACGGTTTCATTTTGCCGTGAAGCATGAGATACAGACTCTCTTAGCCCGAGTTCTATATCTTCTCGCATTCCTATAGATCTCAATGGAGGGTTTTATGGATCACGTCGAATTCAAAAAGAACTACTTAACAGCCAATATATATTATCCAACCGTCAATTGACTGCTCTTATCAGCAATGATAGCGGCGGTATGATTGCGACTTCTGAGTAGTGCCGGTCCTGAATCTGGAGAAGAAAACGTAAAGGATTTTGCACTTTAGGGAAAATTCGCCATCAACATCCTTTTAAAAGAGAACTACAACTCCAAATTAGCGCTATATACAAAAATACCATTTTTGAGCCGCATTTTAACTTAATACTATTCTATTTGCTAGTTACACCAAGAGAACTTGCGTGAGACGCCGTTGGTTAGCGCCGCACCCGCAAAAAAAAGAGCCCCAGGTTATTCCCTTTTGTGACGTTGTTATGTTTGCGCCGAAATAAGACTTCGAATAGTAGGCGCACACAATATAGCAGGTAAAAAATATATATAAGAGGACGGATAATTTACAATTAGTAACTGCTCGATAGATAATCAAATTGTTACATCAAATCTTTGTTAGTCATTTGCCTTTGTTTCCATCAGACTTTCATTAAGATTTTTTCTATACGGCGCATTATTTTCCTTTGAGACATTTCTTTTCTTCGAAGATCAAAAGAAATAAATTAACGTCAAAATATGCCTTATAGGTAAAGAGAAGAGCGCTGAGAAAACAAGTGACATAAGTCTTGAATTCCAGGGTGAATTTAGGTGGTTCCGTGATCATCTTATTCTTTATAAATATTATTGAGAGAACTCAATTGAGAAGTCTAATCCTTCTTTGACCAATCATTCAAATGTCATTGAAGAAAATCTTGTCGCCAGGAAGCTCGACTGGTCTCTCGAATTTATTTTCAAAATCGAAGCAGTCGGATGTTTCTGTCGAGCTCAATGTCCTCAGTGGGGGCTCAATATGTGATAAAGAGTCATCAGTGGAGCACGGTGAGGGTGAAGTGCAGGAGACAAAAGTAAAGAGAGCTTTGAAACCAAGACACATTTCCATGATTGCGTTAGGCGGAACCATTGGTACTGGTTTATTTGTAGGTATCGCGAGTCCACTTTCTGACGCAGGCCCCGTTGGCAGTCTTATATCTTACATTTTCATGGGTACCATCGTTTATTTCGTGACGCAATCCCTTGGTGAGATGGCAACTTTCATTCCTGTTACTTCTTCTATTACGGTATTTTCGAAAAGGTTTCTATCACCTGCATTTGGTGTAGCAAACGGTTATATGTACTGGTTCAACTGGGCTATCACTTACGCGGTAGAAATTTCCGTTGTGGGTCAAGTTATCCAATATTGGACTGACGCAGTGCCATTGGGAGCTTGGATTGCTATTTTCTGGGTAATAGTTACTTTGGCGAACTTTTTCCCGGTAAAGTTTTATGGAGAAGTAGAGTTTTGGGTTGCGTCAGTTAAGGTGATTGCTATTACTGGCTACCTGATCTACGCCTTAGTCGTTGTTTGTGGTGGGTCCAAACTAGGTCCTATTGGTTTTCGTTATTGGAGAAACCCTGGTGCTTGGGGTCCAGGTATTATTGCTAAAGGGAAGAGTGAGGCGAGGTTTTTAGGTTGGGTATCATCTCTCATTAATGCCTCGTTTACTTACCAAGGTACTGAGTTGGTCGGTATCTCAGCCGGTGAAGCTGCAAATCCTAGAAAAACAGTTCCAAAGGCTATCCATAAAGTGTTTTTCAGAATTCTTTTCTTCTATATCCTGTCCCTCTTCTTTGTTGGTTTATTAGTTCCTTACAACGATCCACGTCTATCTAGCGACTCTTCTGTTATTGCTTCTTCCCCATTCGTGATTTCCATTCAAAATGCGGGTACTAAGGTTCTTCCTCATATCTTCAATGCAGTTGTGATGGTAACTATCATATCTGCGGCCAACTCAAATGTGTATGTGGGATCCCGTGTTCTATACTCACTCGCAACGACTGGTAATGCACCAAAACAGTTTGCGTACGTTACAAAGTATGGTGTTCCCTACCTTGGAGTAATCACCACCGCCTTATTGGGCCTCCTAGCATTTTTAGTGGTCAACAACAATGCTAATACAGCTTTCAACTGGTTAATCAATATTTCCACTTTAGCTGGGTTATGCGCCTGGTTTTTCATCTCTCTCTCTCACATAAGGTTCATGCAATGCTTGAAGCTGCGTGGTATATCGCGGGATGATCTACCTTTCAAGGCAAAATTCATGCCTTGGGGTGCCTATTATGCGTCTTTCTTTGTTTTTGTCATTATATTCATCCAAGGTTTTCAAGCTTTCTCACCAAAATTCCAGGTTGCTGACTTTTTCACTGCTTATATATCATTGATTTTACTGGTCGTGATTCTCGGTGGAAGTCAATTGTGGTATAGGTGCCGGTTTTTCACCAAGCTGGAAGACATTGACATTGATTCAGACAGAAGAGAAATCGACGCTATAATATGGGAAGAAGAAGAGCCAAAAAATTTATGGGAAAAATTCTGGACGGCTATGGCTTAGAAACCCTGATGATCATGATTTGATAGACTTTGCATAACATTTCTGTACCATAGATGACATAAGAACAGTAAGTTCAATAGATGTATAATAATTTTAAGGCTATACAGCATGTCAAGGATTTTTGAATGTTTCTACTATGTTTACCTTTGTATCTTACGTTGCCTAACCGTTGCTAGCTTTCGAAACCATACGCCGTGGTAGTTGAAATATATATTACTTTCTGTATGCGGTAAGTATGTAAGTTTAGTAACTCTTGGAATAAACTGAAAGGCAATTTCTGATGAACTAGGAAATCCCGCACATTCGATCAAAAGCTTCCACGATACAAAACTATTCGAGATATAGCACCTACTACTGCTGCTTTAAATAACATTAATCATTGCTCAACTGTGGTCAATTTTTGTTTTGTTTACAAATGCGTAACATATGATCGGACCTCTAAAGGAAAAAATTTTGGAGTGAGCGGTGTTCCCTTACTTTCAAGTGTGTAAGTATTAGGAATACTTGTTTCTCGAGTCAATTTATTGAAGCAGTTTCATCCTAATTGATTTGACTAGTTGTTCTACATTCTTCATCTCAACGCTTGGGTGAATTTTACCGTCTGATTCGCGAATCATTCTGAAGGTGGCCAATGGGAGAGGAAATAAATAAGCAGGCTATTCCGGATTCGCCGCTAATGACTAGCCCTGGCGGGAATGAGCTATTACTCAAGTTCATAAATTCTGCGCATTTTTCCCTTTACAATAACATAGAGTATCTAACGCGGTACAGCCAAAATGTGGGAATTCACTACTACTTGTGCCGAAAGCTGCTGACGTTTCCTCACAATGAATTGCAATTCTACATACCACAATTGGTTCAAGTCCTTTTAACGGTAGAGACGGAATCTATCGCGTTGGAAGAACTTCTTTTGCAACTTAGTGCTGAAAATCCTCATTTTGCTCTGCTTACATTTTGGCAATTACAAGCACTGCTTGCCGATTTATCAAACGATCCAACGTGCTATGGGTTTCAGGTCGCTCGTAGAGCAATCAATAATCTACAGTATGTTTTGTTCAACACTGCAAAGAGCGGTTCAGTTGAAGAGAAAATGCACGAAAACGTGGCACCCGCCATAGTCCTTTGCTCTTTGGTCTTATGTGGAATCGCACTGCCTGCGTTAGGTCAAGACGCAATGCCTTTGGTGCGTTCACAAGGAAAAAGACAGAAGAGCTACGTTTTTAAGCTTGCTAAAAATGCTATGAGGAATTTAACGAAAAATCTTACCCTCAAGAATACACTATTAAATCAAAAAAGGATAACCTCAACTGGAAGCAAGGGTAACGCAAACTCTCCAGTTGATTTTGTCGATAATGTGAGAAGTAAAGAGGATGCATTATTCAGAAAACCAAAGGAGAAACCGTTAACATCTCTCAATTTTGATATTATTGACGATGTGGGCGAAAAAATGTTCGAGGAAAGGATATCCAGTTCGATAAAGATGCCTAAAAGAAAATCAAGAGTCGTTGATCAATCTTATGTTCATAGGGTTTATCAAGACCAATCATCATTAGGAGCTTCTGACTCTGTTTATGAGGATGAATACACCAATTCAATGCCTGACTTACACAAAGATCTTGAAAGAAGTATGTCTGCAACTTCTTTCACCTCTTTGAATTCCAGCAAGTCCATAAATAATGCTGGGAATGACGACACGATATTGAAGATTGATACGGACCCCCAGGAATCATACTCTTTCAACGATTATCATTACAATGTGAAAAATGATCGCAAATCATCGCGGCATGGTGCAAACTTACACGATTTGGAGCCTACACAACTTTCAATGCCAAAAAAGATCAAGCTATTGAAGGCAAACTACTTTCGTTGCGAGACACAGTTCGCTATTGCATTAGAATCAATTTCTCAAAGATTAGCCCAAGTGCCTGTTGAAGCTCGACTCAGTGCGCTTCGAGCAGAGCTATCTCTTTTGAATAGAGATTTACCTGCTGAGGTCGATATACCAACTTTGTTACCTCTAAATAAAAAAGGTAAGCTCCACAGGTTGGTGAAGATATCCGCTAACGAGGCACAGGTCCTGAACTCTGCAGAAAAGGTTCCATTTCTTTTGTTAATCGAATATCTGAAGGATGACATGGATTTTGATCCAACAACAGAGGATAATGAAAAGCTCTTGAGAGAAAAACCGGACGAAGGAAGCTTTATTTTTGACTTGAGTTATATCAATAAGAATATGCGTGGTGATAACATGGCATT
Source organism: Lachancea cidri (assembly GCA_030569995.1). Classification (NCBI taxonomy): domain Eukaryota; kingdom Fungi; phylum Ascomycota; class Saccharomycetes; order Saccharomycetales; family Saccharomycetaceae; genus Lachancea; species Lachancea cidri. Next base: position 14,563 of record JAJLUF010000168.1, read on the forward strand.
TTTTCCAAATATTGATGGCTCTAATCAAACGGCCAATTCCCCGCTTGCTTCTCCTATTGTTACTTCTTCGACGTTTAAATCTAGTAAAGAAGTTGATCTAGGGGATCTGTCGGTGGTTAAACTGACAAATCAGAATGAAGCTGATACTTATCGACACGAGCTAATGGTACAAACTGTGACTAAAGTCCCTGTAATACCCGATGATTCCAACTATCGTAACCCTGAGCTACGATTCTTGAGTAATCTTGAAGACATCACTTCAGACCTCAATAATCTTGGCAATTCAAATGACTCCGCGGGAAACACAGAAGATTTAGCTACCCAGATGCGTATATCTGCAGTTATGTTGGCGCAGCTTGATAAATCTCCCCACCAATTACATGATGCTACAAATCAAATCAGGGCTAAAATTATTGCTTCTATGCAAGAAGTACAAGATCGGTTTGGATACCGGGACTTGGAGTCTGTACATGGCATGGCAGGTGAGAGAAAATTGGAAAATGATATGAAAACTGGTGGTTTGATGGGAACAAAGAAGGACACCTCGTATTTAGGTGAAGAGTGGGCAGTCAAAAAGGAGAGAATAAGAAAGGCTTCTGAATACGGAAATCTAGATAACTGGGATCTCTGCTCTGTTATTGCCAAGTCAGGTGATGATCTCAGGCAGGAAGCGTTCGCATGCCAGTTAATACAAGCTATGGCCGGTATATGGACCAGAGAGGAGGTAGACGTGTGGGTTAAGAAAATGAAAATTTTAATAACCAGTGCCAACACTGGTTTAGTAGAGACTATTACAAACGCCATATCCGTCCACAGTATCAAAAAATCCTTGACAAAAAAAATGGTAGAAGATGGCGATTTGAACGAAAAGGGCCAGATCGCCAGTCTTACAGACCACTTTGTTCGTTCCTTTGGAGACACAAACACCTTCCGGTACAAGCGCGCACAAGACAACTTTGCTTCTAGTTTGGCCGCTTACTCCGTTATCTGCTACATCCTCCAAGTTAAAGACCGTCATAATGGTAACATAATGATAGACAACGAAGGTCATGTTGTCCACATTGATTTTGGTTTTATGCTATCCAATTCTCCGGGTTCCGTGGGGTTTGAGTCTGCGCCGTTCAAGCTCACGTACGAGTATGTCGACCTCCTAGGAGGAATTGACGCGGAGCCTTACAAAAAATTTGTTCGTCTAACTAAAGAGGGCTTCAAAGCGGTCAGAAAGCACACAGATCAGCTAGTCTCTATGTGTGAGATCATGCAAAAAGACAACCTTCAGCCATGTTTTAATGCTGGTGAACAAACAAGCATACAGATGCGACAACGCTTCCACACAGAGTTAACAGAGTCGGAGTGCGATGACTTTGTTGAAACTGTGCTAGTCGGAAAGTCACTGGGAAGCATTTACACTCGTCTGTATGACCAATTTCAATTACTTACCCAAGGTATATACTCATAAGCATATATTTTTATCCCACTATAAGGGAAATGCTCACGTGACCTGATACATATTATCCTATACGTCTCTATTTTTAGATCTAAGTCACGTGCTAGAACGTGACCTGGTAGTTTTCGGTACCGGAAATTAGGATTTTTCAAGGCTCATCAAGCCTTCAAGTAGTCAAACCTCATAGTTTTAAACAAATTGGAAAGCGTTCAAGAAATCGTTTGTTTATATGGTATAACGTACTAAAAGAATAAGCTATAAATACAAGAACTCTCACGGATTAGAATTAGCAACTTTTAACTTAGTTGCCTTACAAGATTTCAAGTGGTCGCTGCAAGATGTTAATGATAAACAGATGTCCTAGACGAATCTTACTGAGAGCTAGAACGCTACAGAATGGATTGAGATTTCAATCCGTTCTGAGACCTGAAACAGAACATGATGAAAGAGGGCATACCGTGATTCCAGGCCAGATACAGTGGGAGGGTGAAAACATCACCCCCGGTCAAATGGACGAGTTACACCTCCTCGACAGAGGAATCAAACGAACCGATGAACTGACATCACAATTTACAGACTATACTTATCGGTTTAAGAAACTGCCTCTGAATTATGGAAGTAATCAGCTGCTAACCGTGGACAAACATCTCCAAAGAGACTTAGACGGCGTGGTTTCACATTTCAACGCGCCAATCAAATACGCTTTTGGCTACGGTTCAGGTGTTTTCAAGCAAAGCGGTTATGCAAAGGGAGGCGAAGTACCTCAAATGGACATGATTTTTGGTGTAACCCATCCAGGGCACTTTCATTCACTAAATATGAGACAAAACCCTCATCATTACTCCTCGCTACGCTATTTTGGTTCCAGCTTTGTTTCTAGATTTCAAGAGGTCGGTGCGGGCATATACTTTAACCCATTTGTTGAAATCAACGGACAGACAGTCAAATACGGGGTTGTATCTATGCATAACCTGCTGAAAGACCTAGCAACTTGGGACTCATTTTACTTAGCAGGAAGGCTACAAAAACCTGTCAAAGTTTTGAAAAATGACTGTAGAGTTCAATACTGGAACCAATTGAACTTAAAGGCAGCTGCAACCTTAGCCAAGCACTTAACTCTGAAGCAAAATAATAACGTTTTTGACGAGTTCAACTTTTATAAACAAATTACTGCACTAAGTTATGCTGGAGATATTAGGTATAAACTTGGCGGCGAGAATCCAAACAAGATTGATAATATAGTTGAGAAAAATTTCGAGAATTTCCAGCTATATTATAAGCCAATCTATAAGGATGTGGTACTACAGAATTCCAGTTATCTTCCGCAAGGATTCACGCTTGATAATTCAATCAAGCTTTTAGAGAGAAGGATCTACAGGACGAGTACCATTCAAACAATTAAGGGCATGTTTACTGCTGGTATAACGAAATCAGTAAAATATGCATGGGCGAAGAAGCTCAAGGCCGTAAAGGGTACTAAATAGTTTTCGAGCCTCGATTATCAGTTCAGCATTCATATATATATTTTCATAGGTCCGTGAAATTCTCTACAAAACATTTATACTACAATTTATTGGTTTTTTTTTTGGTCTTGCGGACGAGTTCGTATTTAAAAGTCAAGTTTTTATTCAAGTATCATTCTTTATTATCTCCGTAGTGCAGCAAATCTCTTCTTCAGATCATCGAGGTCAGTATCATACACTTGCTCCTTTTTGTTGACCACCTTGATGTCCTTCCGTATATCATCAGGGATTTTCAATTTTGCCCCTAAAGTATCGCTGTTCTTACGCGGTTTTTTCACTGTTATCGGATGAGTTTTGTCATCAAATGCATCATTCTCCACAGCAACTATGGGCTTGCCATCATCGGGTTCTAAAACACTACCGATCGAGTCTCCTTCAATCTTCTCGATCTCTTTGTTACCACCATTACTATTGTCATCATCATCATCATCGTCAACGCCACCATCACTTTCCTCATCATGCAACTTGCTATACGGCACTTGATACGTGCGGGCTATTTCAGACAGATACAACTCAACCAATTCTTCTTTAGGTAGGTTTGGCGAACACTTGTTTAATACTTTTTCAGGAACTCCAATTTTGTCGTCCACTATAGCCTTCATAAAGTCGATACCAAATTTGTGGGTGAACAAATCTTTGGCTTGCTGCAGCTCTTTAATTTCGGCTGCATGTAATGTAGCATACACTACTGCCCTCACAGATTCATTGATGCCATCATTCACATGCTTTTCGATAAGATCGGCTTCATCGACAATAGTGCTCAAAATCGCAATCCGAGCATGCAGTAGCTCGCAGTAGAGCTCCAAAATCTCCAATAATTCAATATGAATGTCGTCGTTAATCAAACTTTCAATGCGATAGTGAGCTTTTTGTTCTTTTCCTTCAGCTAATAGCTGTGCTGCATCTCTCCTGGACTTCTTGGCGAGCGATTGTTGCTTTTCCTGAGTGTAACGCAACCTTTGTATACACATCTTCAGTGTTGTTTTCAATTTGATCTGTATCCTTCTTTAACTTCATATGATCTATATCAGAATTTCAGAATTCATCATTCTGGGGATTCTGAATACATGATAAGAGAAGTTAAAGGCGCAGGAGTGAGTTAGTACTTGAATGAAATTGTTGAAACAGTTTTTTCCACATTAGAACGTACATTGAACGGTATTGGGGCAACCATCCTTGTTCTCTGTATGTTGTAGTCAATCGAGAAGTAATTCAGGAGAATTAAAGGGCCTCATGAATTCTAAGGTTTTTTTCATGACAAAACATACGAAACAAAAGTTAAAGATAAAGATGGTAAATGAATATTTTTCTTT
>JAJLUF010000169.1:0-18833 GCA_030569995.1 Lachancea cidri
TGTTTCAAATTAGATGCCGTAAGGGGTGTGGTAGAGTCCCGCTGATCTCCAAGAAGAGGTGGATTGGAGCCCGATGACTTCCTATGAACCATTTTCATAGCAGGCAAAGAAAACTGTTGTTGCTGCTGCTTTGCCTTAGGAAGTTCTACAACGCTTGAATTAACATCGGGTAAATTTCTAGACCTAGGTGTGATCACTGTACCACTCGAGTGTGATGGAGTTTTACCCTCTAAGGCGGTACTAGAGTTGGTGCTGTTCAATGCACTTTGATAGAGGGATCTATTGACACTCTTCAAAAGATTGGCAGTCGAGTCATGTCCAGTATTATGGGAACCGTCATGTCCTGGTGTAGAAGTCAACGAGAAATTTCTACTTGAATTTCCACTATTCAAATCAGTTATATTTGCGACCAAGCCATGGTGATTGCCAGAAGAAAAGAACTCCTCTACTGATGTATTCCCGCGATTTTGAATTGGATTAGCAGGGGTGACAGCAGCACTTGTATTAGTTGCATTCGCTGTCAAATTCTCCATAAACATCTCCGAAGAAATGCCAGGACTATCAGCTTTAGCCGCGTCAGACCCACGGCGATTTGATGTGCCATCTGAAAGTTCTGCGCTCAAAGTACTATCTAAAGGAAACGGAGAATTAGAATGAACGGAGCTTGTTCTTTTGCGCCCTAGACTTGTCCCGCCTTCCGAACCATTACCCGTTGTAGCTGCGGGTATCTTTATAGGCTGAGACTCCACGAGTGCTGCCGCTTCAGTCTCGGATGCATTTATTTCAAACTGAGGTTGGAACGGTAAAAACAATGAAGCAACGATCAGTACCATAGTGATTTAAAATACCTTAACTGTCCTTATTATTTACTAGATCTCAAATGAGGGCAATTATTCTCCCCTTTAAAAATGATTTTTATATGGACAACGTGATGGTATCCACCAGAGATCAACATCACGTGGTGACCAGCAATTAAGAAGCACCACTTCACAGTATGGCCCCTTTGGTGGATGCTCATTGCCATGTAGCTACTACGACTAGTGGTGGTATTGGTCCTGCGATCTTCTCAAATGACGGTATACAGAGGTGCATAATGTCGACGAATCCTTATGACTGGAATAAAGTAAAGAAATTAAATAACGAGCACGGCAACTACGTAAGCTTTGGCATACATCCTTGGTATTCCCATTTATTCGCACTGGATAGGAATCTGAGCAAGCAAGAGCATTATGAAGAGGTTTTAGAAGCCCCTTCAAAGGAGATGATAGACACCATTATTTCTTGTCTACCGGACCCAATTGAGCTCCAATCATATATTGATATGGAGTTTGATCCTTCAAAGGTGAGTTGCATCGGTGAGATTGGAATAGATAAGCTGTTCAGGTTACCCGAGGACGGGTTCTATAAGGCCGATACAAATGCTCGACTCAGCAACGTGCGGGTGAAATTAGCACATCAGGTAAAAGTGTTTACGGTTCTATGTGGTCTAGCTGTCGAAAGATCTTTACCGGTATCTTTGCATGCTGTCAAATGCCCCGGCTTGATGTTTGATCTTTGTAAATCACTTCTGTTTCCCCATAGAAGCATCAAAATTTGCCTCCACTCGTACACTGGTTCACTTGATACACTGAAAAATTTTTGGCTCAAAGAACTGCCCTCTAGTCGGATCTACTTGAGTCTTTCTCAGTGGATTAGTTTCAAGAACTTAGAATCGGGTCAGAATCTGCTTCGCATGCTACCCCTAGAATGCACACTTACAGAAACAGACAATACAATAGATGATAAGATAGGGGGCTCAATGCATGAACAGCTAAACTATGTCATACACCAAATCACAGCAATTCATCAGATTGAAAACCTTGAGCATTCTCAGCAGATTGTGTACGATAATTTCTTGAGATTTATTTCGGAGAGCGTTTAAAAACGAAAAAATATGTGTAATTGGCATAGTGTGTTTACGTAGATATTTAGACATATTTACAAGAAATTCATAGAATGGCTCCCCGGTCCCACAACTCTAACTCAGAATCCGAATCAAAGACTAGAGGATCGGCATCTACAAATAGCCACGGGTCGAATACGGGCAGTAATACGCGATCAGGAGGTAAACAGAGACTTACTGCGTCCCAGCAACAATACTTGAGAGATCTAATAAACACCCACATACAGAATAATCACCCAGATAATATTCCAAAGCCACACCCTGTAGACTTCGAATCATACTCCGACGAGTTTCTTCGTCAATACAAAGACCATTTTCAGTTAGCACTCGAAGACAATTTATCAATACAGGGATATCTTCTTGGATCTGAACTTGGTGCAAAGACATACTCATACAAGAGGAATCAAAACAATGTAGCAGACGCTAGAATAACCAAAAAGGTGCTTGCTACGGAGGTAAAGAGGCACTTCACATCTTATAGTGTAAAGGAGACAGAGTGCATTCCAGCATTCATCTACAAGGTTAAAAACAAGAAAAGGAAATTTAGAATGGAATTTACAGATTAATAGGATATACATTTAATCAGAACTGTATCGATAAATAGCGTTTTTGTTTCACGTAGCATGTGGTCTCTTCAAATCCGTGTTTAAGGACACAATGCTGACATACGAACGCATCCTAAAATATTTCTATATTCGTGTCACTTAGAATAATAACTTAAGAAAGGCCACTTAACAGCTATGGATCAATCTACGATAACGTTCCTTGCTATTATTGCAGTTTCATTTTTTCTTTTGAAATGGTTTGTTCAATCCGAATCACATCCATCTGCTCAAACACCAGAGCCAGTCCGTTCAACCGCCACCACAACTGCTCGCAGGCAACAAAATGCAACAAGAAGGCGTGCTAAGAGAAGAGTGAACGATGACATGATTGAGGTCGTACAGAGTCTGGCTCCGTTTTTGCACAAAGAACAGATAAGATACAGTCTTGAACAAACAGGATCTGTTGAATCTACTGTGGAAATATTCTTGAGAGGCGAAGAGTTGCCGTTCCCACCCGATTACAATCCCGAGTCCTCTGAAGAACCACAAACATCCACAGAAACAAATAACGGGACACCAGAAACTTCGGATCCAAAGAAAAGAAGCAACATAAAGCCCGATAACCTTCTTTCGAAATATCAAGTTGACCCCAACGAAGATTTTAGTGGAGAAGAGTACCTCGATCTGTCATTAGAAGAGCGCAAGAAATTCTTAGTGTGGCAAGCCCGGAAGAAGATGGAGGAAAAACTGGCTAAAGATAATGACTTAACCAGCTTGCTTGAGCAGTCGAAAGCTTAAGTGGTTTAGTATTCTTTCTATATATACGTATATACAAACTATATGGATTGCATTAAATTCCTTGAATTTTATCGTCTAGTTAAAAGCTTGCAAACTTAAGATGCCATTTATTAGACTGCCTCTGTCTCGTCTATATTCCGATCCATCGTTTTAACTTAGTAATCACGTGATAGTTCTAATATGTTTCCAATATGATTCCAAGATCCTTTCTGTTCAAATTAAGAATTTTGGGGTGAAATGCTGAACCCTGCCAAGAGGTTTTTTACACAATCAAATTGTTGTCTGGGTGTTGGGACCAAATTCAGCAGTCAGCTGCAGTAACACTAAGTGCGATATTACATAAATATTACATATACAGTAAAAGTTGGATAAGATGAGGTATGTCTGAATGACTTCAATGCTATTCTAGTATTTGACTAATAAGAGTGGGCTGTATCCGACGTTTTGATGTCTTTTCAGTAGATTCTTTGGCCTCAGTAGATGAAGTAATGCGATGTGATGTTGACGAATTCTTGGATATTTCGGGTGACTTTGGAGTGTCTGCAGCTTTTATCACTAGTTTGTTTTCGGACCCCTCAATTTCAGATGGTGCCTTCCTTTTCACGCCTAGAATATTAATAGCTTTGCCCTGTAGTGTTGGCAGGCTGGATTCTATGATAGTCGGCTCACCCACCTGATCGGATGTTCCCTCGTAATTCGAACCTAAAATGTCTTCCCTTATAGATACATAAGAGCAAAAGCCATCTGTCGATGACAACATTAATACGCGGCCATCGTTGCTCCAACTCAGATCTGTAATTGGTGTATAGTGTAGATTTCCAATGACAGCTATAGGCTGCGGGGATTCGGTATCATACAAAAGCACTTCATCAGATGTGGCGATCGCGAATACAAGTTTGTATGGCAGCTTCACGCAGGTCGACGCACCTGGTGTCAATTGGTAATACTGGGGATTAAACGAAATTGCTAGTGCTGGCTTTTTCAAAAACGGCAACGCCATGACAGGCCTGTTACTGTTGCTGTCGAGCGTTGAACGCGTAAAAATATAAACAGAATTTGCTAGCTCGTCAGTAGCATTCTCGTGTGCGCCATCTCCATTTTTAAAAATGCCGGTAGGAGTGCATAGCAAGCTTCCGCAGGGGGACATAGACAACCTTCTGAAGAATGAGGGTAACGTTTCGTTGTGGAATAGGTATGTGGACTTGACATTTTGACGCCGTAGTTCCTTAGAATCTGGAGCAACTCGCATTGGTGTTTCACCCTTCGTAATTTTGTTTGCTATTTTCAATTCTTTAATTGCTCCATTGCTGTCTCGTAATATCTTATGCACATGGATAGATCGATCTGCTGACTGTGACACAATGTACTCGTTAAGGGGATCCCAAACTACTCCTTGAACGTAATGGTTATGCTCTGTGGATGTTACGATGCATTTGCACTGCTCAACATCAAATACGCGGACGCTGTTATCCATGGAGCCTGTGACTATGTACTTATTGTCTGGACTCCAACACAGATCGTAAATTTCTGATGATCCCGCCATTGAAGTAGAGCGCAAGCGCTTCCATATGAACCAAGATTCCTTAAAGTCAGCAAACTCCTCATCATCAGTACCAAAATCTTTTATAATCGCATCGTTTTTTCGCCATAATAGCAGTTGACCGTCGTCGCCAGCTGTTGCTAAAGTTTCATTAAGCGAATCAAAACGAACAACATTGACTGCTTGTTCATGTTGTGTAAGCGAAGAGAGGAAATCAATGGTATCGACTTTGTACTTGTCTTTCTCATCAAAGTTCAATTGCCAAATACGTATTTTATTGTCTCCACCAGCAGTTACTAACCGCCTATTGTTACCAGAGCTTGGGCTTGTATGTTGAAAACACAGACTGTATATTGGTTGCGACTCATGCCAGTATATCTGAAGACTGGACGCATCCATCACGGTGTGCTTTCTTGCAATAACGGGAAATAGTCGAATACTGCACGCGTTAGAAGATGTCTAATTGGAACAAAAAAAAAACTAAAATTTCGCGAACCGAGATATAGATGTAGATAATTAAGTAGCGATGTTCAAGGTAGTCAATTATGCTCTAAGAGCTAAAATATACAGATGCGACCAGATCTTGTTGGTCTACCGATGAGACAAGGATGCTCTAAATTTATTTATGAAGCTTACCATAGTGACATTGTCTTTAGTTTGATCTTTACTACTAAAGAAATCAATAAACTGGAGAATCTTGAAATACAGAGACCAATCGAACCTGCCCGTCTCATCCAAGGGTAGCTACGTTTGTATCACTTTTACACATCTTTTTATGTTTGACGTAAGAAATGTTGGGAGTTCTTATGAAACCCTATTCTTCACTTAGGGATCTACGCATCTGTTATTCTAGTTCATAAGCATCTTTGCCACAGTCAGAGAATCGAAAATATTGCTTTGAACAGTAGTTTTATCAATATATAAGCTGCTTTCATAAGATTGCCCATTTCGCTTCTGCAGACTTGATCTACGCCCTCAATACAGTATAGTCTTTCTTTTAAAGGCTAACCATCTGAACAGGCCGTTGCTTTCAGAAATAGCCTTTCTAACCACAGCTAGCAGATGATTTTATAGCCTATTATTGAAAGCACTCATTTGGGTTCTCTTGTCACGTGTTGAGCACATGAAAAGAACTACGTGCGGCTGTTGTTCTGAAAATTTTTTAATCCATGGTATATAAATAATGCGCTCGACGATCTTTCCTTACATGCTCTGACAATCATTACAAAGTCAACACACCCTTCGAAAATAGTATCAGGAGATACAATCATGCGAAAATGTATGAGGAAACCAGCACATCAGTCAAATTCCCGATAATTTTTGCAATATTTTATCGGAGCCGTTATTGTGCTAATATGAAATGCTAGTGGGAGGACACCTGTAGTCATTGCAAGATGACCATCTGCTCTCTTGGGACCTGTTATTTTAGGCCGTCTTCATAGAAAGAAGGCGTTTTGTCAAACATGTCCCCAACAATCCTGTCTAATATCGCGAATTTGTGAAACCTGACTTTCTTTTCTTATTTTTCTTACCAGGCACCGCAGAAACAATAAAATCGTACCCGAAATCCGCATCTATCAATATAGCGTCCTTAATAGGAACCCACTCAAACCTAGAATCATCGTAAATCTCTGAATCATCGAACGTTAGATTGTCCATTACTCCGGCAAGTAGTCGGAGCGACGGGAATTCTGTATAAACGTAAGTGGAAAGAGGGACAGGCTCAACATCATAAACGTAGATTCCTTTTGCAGAATGACCGAATCTTGCAAGCCTGAACCTAATTCGCGAATCGTCAAGTCCGTTGTTCATGAGATTCATGCATTTATCGATATCCTCGTCTGATGGTTCAGAATTAAGCCCTAGAATTATCTTGGCAGCTATTTTCCGGCTCGTTATAGTCCCATGAGGTGTGCACAATATAGAGCGGGGCTGAAAATGCAGTTTATCTATCTTGTCTGCCCCGATTACGTGACTAAAAGCCTTTACAGTAAAATTTACGACTTCCATTCGTGAGAAGGCAGTAAGCACGTACGCTGCCCCCAATCGCTTTTCTCTTACATCCATCTTGCCTATGAAGAAATCTTGAACCATCGAGACACCCCTCCCAGCCCGTGAAGTGTACTTAGTCACCGCCGCGTTGTGCTCCTCGAAAATCCGCGTAATAATAAATCGCTCTCGAGCAGGGTCCAGATACTTTACCACACCAGCAACATGAACTAGATTGAACAGCAAGCTCGGGCGAACAGCCTCGACGAATTCGTTGAAGAAGTTCTGGAATCCATGTAGTTGTCTAATTCTATCGTCGTATAATGTGAGTTCAGTGCACTGGTCATAATGCATTAGTAGCTCTGTCAAACAGGTAGTCTTGTACATCATGGTAGTTTCGTAGCCCGGCTTCTTCAAGAAAATTGCGTGAAATTTGAGTTGCTCCTGGCCGAATACTGGTTCGTTGATTACTCGAGTCAGCACCTCGTGGAACAAATTTTCCTTTCGCCCGGTCATGAGAATTGAAAGAGTGCCAGGTTCTTGGTGAGACAATCTGCACAGTTCGACGATGTCCTTGTTCCAGTATTTGCTGTCGATATCGCTGTCTGTCGCTTTGGCTTTTTCTCGAGCCCACTCGTCTATAAGTTCGCGGAGAAACCTCGGCTCACTCCACCATCCTCCGTTGCTCAACTTGTGCGGGTCTGTCAGTATGTTAATCATGTAGCTAGACAGTAGATTCGGATTGGGTGCTGGTGACTTAAACAGCGTATTGTCAAAGTCATAAATATGAATTCTGCGTATTTCACCTTTGCCCAAAGATGCTGGTGGTGAAAGGTGAGACTGACAACTGCTCCATTTGTAAAGGGGTGCGTGCTCCTCTTCCACCATTTGCATGATGAATTATGTTAACCGTGTCGATAAATAGCGTCTGATACAAATGGACCGATGCCTCCAAACAGTTGATTGAAGCGGACATAGATGATTCTGTAGCGTGGTGGCCCGACAGCACGTAAAGACCGAGGGCACGTGATTTATAACGATTTTTCAAGTAATGGCGAATGCCGAAGGTTTTTCTCATTCCATGCATGAATTCCACCCAAAACCCTCATGCAAATTCAACTGTCAGATATGAAAAAAAGAATTTTTTTTAGTTCTGCAGCCTACGGGTGCATTGAGGCACAAGTATATAAACAAGGATGATATGTAATCAAAGATGATTTGATTTATTTACTTCCAGCTACAGTTGAAGATCAAGGTAGTGGTTTCATAATGACAAGCACAGATGTCACAGGGACATCAACGCAACAAGTTGTCACATCCCTGATCGTTAATGGTATTGTGTTTGCAGCTTTTGTAGGTGCGTTTTTGTTGTTACGTTTGAAACTGACCAGAATATATGAACCTAAATCGTCTTTTGATTTAATTAATGACGAGAAAAAACCAGAGCCACTTCCTCGAGGAGTATGGCAATGGTTCCTTCCTTTGCTAAAAAAGTCTGACAACTTCATTATCCAACAGGCCGGTTTGGATGGGTATTTTTTCATCAGATATCTTTACGTGATCAGTCTGTTTTTCGCTATCTCATTTGCCTGGATAGCTCCTATTCTACTTCCCATCAATGCTGCCAATGGTGTTAAGAGTAAAAGTCTCGATGTGCTTGCGTTTCAGAACGTCACACACCGGGGAAGATACTACGCGCACGTTATCCTCGGCTGGATTTTCTACTGGGGATTTATGTACATCGTTTACCGCGAGTTGACGTACTACACTTCTTTAAGGGAAGCAGTTCTTGCATCCCCACGTTATGCTAAAAAGATATCCTCTCGTACCGTGCTTTTTCAGTCTGTTCCTCGTCAATACTTAATTGAGAGTGAGTTCCGCAAACTGTTTGTCGGTGTCAAACAGATATGGATTGCACGTGGTGCTTCAGATTTAGGTAAAAAGGTAATCGAACGTCGGAAGAAGGCCTTGAAACTCGAAGCAGCAGAGACTGCCTACTTGAAAAAGGCTGTCAAAGCTGTGGCTAAATTGAAAAAGAAAAATCCGGACTTCATTCCTTCGAGTAACATTGAGGATTATGTGCCAAACAAAAAACGGCCCACCCATCGTTTGAAGCCTATTTTTGGTAAAAAGGTTGATACCATCGATTACATCAAAGAAGAATTACCCAAGCTAAACGCCGAAATTGAGAATTTGCAGATTTCTCACATGGATGCTGCTCCTTTCAATTCGGTTTTCATAGAATTTGAGTCCCAATATCAAGCACAGGTCGCTGCCCAAACTGTTATCCACCATGAGCCTCTCAGTATGGTACCTGCATATGTTGGTATTCAACCTCAAGATGTCGCTTGGTTTAATATGAGAATGCATTGGTTAGAAAGAGCTGTCAGATCATTTGGGTCTTCTGCCGCCATCATCGTAGTGCTTATCTTTTGGGCTATTCCAGTTGCCTTCGTAGGTATGATCTCGAATATCGACGCACTAGAAGAGAAGCTCCCATGGCTGAAGACAATCCTTAATGGGCTACCAGACACATTTAAAGGTATATTGACGGGTTTGGCCCCATCAGTCGCATTGTCCCTGCTAATGATGTTGCTTCCTGTCTTTATCAGAAAAATGGCGCTTCTTTCCGGATGCCCATCCAGGCAACATATCGAGTATTACACTCAGCAAGCATTTTTTGCCTTTCAAGTCATCCAAGTTTTCTTGGTTGTAACTGTGGCCTCTTCTGCTACTTCTGTTGTCGAAAAAATTATCAAAGATCCTTCCTCTGCTATGCAACTTTTGGCGAATAACCTTCCAACAGCTTCTAACTTTTATGTTTCTTACATCATTTTACAAGGTCTCTCAGTTTCTTCCGGTGCACTTTTGCAAATGATCCCACTGATACTTTTCTATGTTATGAGCTTTTTCTTAGACAGCACTGCCAGAAAGAAGTGGACACGGTTTACTGGCCTGAGCAGTATGTCTTGGGGTACAACGTTTCCTGTTTACACTAATTTGGCTGTTATCGTTTTTTCTTATGCGATAATCGCACCAATAATTCTACTATTTGCTGCTGTTGCATTTTTCCTATTGTACGTGGCTTACTTGTACAATCTCACCTACGTTTTCCAAGAATCTGCAGATTCGCGAGGTGTTCATTATCCAAGAGCGATTTATCAGACTATTGTTGGTGTTTACATTGGTCAAGTTTGTTTATTGGGTTTGTTCGTTGTCGGTAAAGGTTGGGGTCCTATTGTGTTGCAAATTATTGGTCTATGTGTTACAGTTTTCGTTCACTTAAATTTCAACAAAGCGTTTGATAGGCTGATGACGTGTGTTCCTATTGATACAATGAAACCGCTAGACGGAACTTCAGATACACCATCGTTTGTCAACAATTATGTTAGCAGTGAGAAAGATTCTATTAAGGAGTTACCTCAATTCCCTGTCAAAAAGTACCAAACCCGCTCATCTCTACAACTTGATCAAAATACGACAAGTGTGAGAAGTGAAAATACTTACGAAATTAACGGAACTGTAATTTACGACAATGAAAATAACGTAAATACGGTACCGTTGTTGGCGGACGGAGAAGAGACAGTTATTCCTCCAGCACCTCTTTGGAAACGCTATTTCACCCCACACATATATTTATCTTATCGAGTTGCCAGATCCCGTCTCCCTGATATTTATAATCTCAAAGACCCTAATGACGTATTCACTGCTGATCAGAACAAGCATGCTTACGACTATCCTGCTGTAAGTGAAAAATGTCCATATTTGTGGATACCAAAGGATCAGTATGGGTTTTCCACTGCTGAGATAAGTAAACTTCAAGACGCGGTCGATATTACAGATGAAGGTGCGGGATTCAACGAAAAATGTAAAATCGAATGGCACGCTGCTCCTCCTTCCAATGATAGTGATGATATTGGGAAAGAAAACCCGTTCAAGGAAGAGGACGAAGATGATTTATAAGACCTTCTCGTTAGTTAACCTAATTGTATTTTGTAACCCTAATAATAGTTCTTTGTGATTGTGTATTTACGTATTTCTATTGTGTCGATATTCTTAGATCACACTGATCATCTTCAAAATGAAGAACCGGCGCGGAAATGATTAAAAAATTCAATATTTCATGTTCTTTCTTCTATGAACAAAACTTAAAGCTGACGATAAACAAAATGCTCGGTGCTTCCAAGAGGTTTTGTGCTCCTTTTAATCGACTCATGTCGATACGTGCACACCTAAAGAATAAATCATTTGGCACTATAATACAGGGCACCAAGTTCACCCCTACTTATACGCAGTACCTGACTCTTCCCAATGGCGAAATAGCATCCTATTTCCATGATATTCCTTACGATCTCGATTTGAATTCACATACAGTCAATATGGTGATAGAGGTTCCACGCTGGTCAAATGGAAAATTCGAAATATCAAAGACAAAGGAGTTCAATCCCATAACACAAGACATGAAGAAAGGAAAAGTTAGATTTGTTAATAACATATTCCCTTTTCATGGGTATATAACAAATTACGGTGCAATTCCACAGACATGGGAAGATCCCAGCGTAGAATCAAGCCACGAGGGCATTGTGGGGATCAAAGGTGACAACGATCCCTTAGACTGTTGCGAGATTGGCTCCAAAGTTTTAAGTATGGGTGACGTGAGAAAAGTCAAGATTTTAGGATCTTTGGCCTTGATAGATGAAGATGAATTGGATTGGAAAATAATCGTAATCGATGTAGGAGACCCTTTAAGTGGTAAGGTTAATAACTTGAATGATGTTAAAAAGTACTTTCCGGGTCTTTTGGAAGCTACTAAAAAATGGTTTCGCGACTACAAAATCCCTTCAGGCAAAGCAGCTAATAAATTTGCGTTCAGTGGAGAGTTCAAAGATGTGGATGAGACCATTATGGTCATAAAAGAGTGTCACCAATCTTGGAAAAAGCTTATCGAACAAACATCAACTGATCATCAATTCCCAACAACTAAACGTGCAGGATTCGGAGTAACTTATGAATCGAATCAACACCCTGATGCAGCTATTCCGTCAGAAGTTGAGAAATCGTACTATATTTAATGGGGCCTCAAGATTATTCTATCAATCAACTCTTTAACTTCACTCGTTACTAATGATATATCTATAAGTGCTAGATGGCCGGGTAGTAGATTTTTCTCCATTAAAAATTTTAGTATTAACCTACCGAAAGTTATTATTGTATAGACGGTGTACGCCAGTGAGTGGAGGAGTAGATATACTGCGATACGTTGAGATCTCATTGAAACCCATTAGTGCCAATTGAAGTCCAAATGCAAAGCTGTACCTTATCCTTCGCCAACGTTTTCAATTTCATCAACACCTACAAGGAATCATCTCATGATCTTGAGCAGCCATTTCATCTGATTTCTGAGTTTCTACTTCAAAATAAATCGTTGCTAATAACTCCTTCTACATTTAGTGTTTTAGATGATTCAAAATCATTTAAAGAGGGCTCTTTTACCTTGCGGGGAGTTTCATACAATGTCACCAAAACAAATTGCGAAGACTCGCAAACGCTATCATCGATACTACATGTCAATGAGGAAGAATGCCTAAGAATAATTGCACAACTAGATGAGAGAGCTCCATCCTCAAGTGACAAGGAACACCTTTTCTCTCAACATATTCTCCAAGAGAGGAACAGTGTTCTAGACATCGCGTTGTTTCTCATAAACAATGGCACGAAATTCCCACCTATTGATGATGAGTTTTTAACGATGCTGTTCCTGGAAAAATACAAGATTTGCACCGACCTGATAGGTATACTAAAGCAACTATCAACAGAATCGCAACTGACCCGAAATGACAACTCAGAAGATGCTCCTACGCCCATTGAAAATCTCAAAATGTCCTATGATTTAGGCTATATGAGCAGGATTCTTGAGCTAATATCAGTTTTGATCATTGACTCAAAAACACCTACTGAGCTCATTAAATCATGGTTTGGTTTATTGGAAGATACAAACTATTTATCCTGTTTTGCTGATGCTGGAATTGTTCCCGATGAAACATGCGATAGATTGGAGGCGTTGACAACGATAAATACGATATTAATGCTTGGACTTGAAGTATCTACTTCAACAATAAATGTTGAAGCTCCGTTTTTCCAAGATGTAAACTGTTTTAAGCTTATTAACAGAATATTGATGGAACTACCTAACAATCCAGTTATAATGTACTATTGGTCTTTTGTCCTATCTCTGAAATCCTATCTATTAGAAGAACTGCCAGAACAAAATGCGGATTTTATCAAAACCGTTTTTGGAAGTACATCGATATCACATTTAGTTTCAGTTCTTGTCTCAAAAGCTGAACTTTCAGGAGTTTTCGCCTCAATTGTGCGGTTATCACACGCTGTGAACTCTGATAGAATATGGTCAGTCATTATATCGTCATTTCTTACCCTTTCATTAAATTTCCTTTCGATGACCGAATTAACTTCAGAGACGATAAAAGAGGTCTTGACAAATACACCGCGTGAATTCGTTGAGATGTTTTTGAGCAATGAAGAATTTGAGAAGAAACTTGTGATACTCCGCGCAAAGCTACCACTTGTGAAAGAAGCCCTTCTCCCAATGCTTAGGTTAACCTCTGTACACTCAGAATTCGCCCATTTCGAATGGAAGGAATTGAACACATACACAGAAAAACTTAGATTGTCTGATATTTCTTACGACTTGGCTGCGGAAGACGGATTTGGCCCAGATAGCTCAGACTTAATAATCTTAAAGAAAGAGTTGCTAATCAGACCTCCAATGGAGTTTGATAATAACATTATGCTACCTATACCAGAAAATACAAAAGGCAAAATTATACCGACATCCTCGCCCAATCAAGATGCGGTGATTTTCATGTATTCTTATAATGGATGGTCGCTTCTAGGCAGAATTCTTCAGAATATCTGTGACACTTACAATCAATTCGAAGATGCTAAAAAAAGAGAAGAAAAGGTGAAAACAGCTGTTGCAATAATTGATCTAGTAGCCAATACAATTGGAGGTGATACTCCTATTGAAAGATCCACAGAAATCTTGCAACACCTTTCTGGGTATGTCGAGGACGGTGATATCATTTCCGTGCTTTTCAAAACGTTCGAGCAGGCTCTTCATTTCAGAGACGTGAAGGTGCTTTGCGCTGGTTTGAATCTAATGGGCCAGCTTACCTTGAACTATCCCCATTTCGTATGGTCTCATTTGGCGCGATCAGATCTCATCGATAGAAATGGGAAGGAAGGACTTGCTGTCACCATTTTAGGCAATACCGAACTGAGTTCAGGAGAATACAATTTTAGCATTCTACTTGTAAAGCTTGTCGACCGTCTGGTTACCGAATCTCTTTCCCTTGATACCAACTTTCCGGATAGAATAAAAGCAGAAATTTTAGGCGGATTGGTGTCTCATTTAATTCACATTTATGAAAGTTTCCAGTATTGGAAATACACTAAAAAGTCTCAAAAATTTGATCTAGGATATCTGTTGACATCCCTATTCACTAAAATTCTTTATTCTGTTTACGGCATTGATCCGACTTCTTCCCCAAAAGAAAAGGTTACCAAGGTCTTAGCAGACTCTGCTGACTGTATAATCTCTGCTTTTTTTGGCTCTCAGTCGCCTGATATACGTGCAGTGAGTTCTTTGCTCAATATTTTGACGACGTCTAACTCAACTGAAAATCTAACTCGCAGAAGCATGCCATTTTGGGATCAATACTCTCGCTTGGTGAACGAAAGCTTCGAACTTATCAATCTCCTGATATCCGTGAGGTCATTGCTTCAACTATTGCCTTCCACTTTGGAAAAACTTGTATTTGCAAAGTCACCGTGTTTTGTTGACATGTATGTTAACCGGTATGAATTAAGAAGTCCAGTTATCAAACTCTTCAGTTATCTGGTTAGGGCTCCATGGGATAAGGACGTTCCATCTTTACTAGCCTACTTGGGCCGTAAACATTCCGCATTGTTATTGGAGAGCGTTGCTTTCGATTTGGATGCACCACTGATAGATCATAAGTTGCTGAAAGATCTCTATAACTTCTTTTCTTCTGTCATGGAAGGTAAGCAGGATGGTTTATCGATCCTCTTCTTGACAGGAGAAGCTGTATCTTATGGGGCTGTGAACGATGAAAGTATAAATAAAACGAAATCTTCCAAATCGATTTTGGAAATTCTGAAAAAAAACGCTTTAAAGCTTGATACACTTCCCGAGTCGGTTGGATCTCATTTATTAGATGCTATCGCTTATGCATTCAACACCTGGACTGCGGCTAGAAATTATGAGACTGACAACGAGTTCATTTCTGCACTCATTAAGCGGCTCCAAAACTTTAAACCAAGATCTCTGACCGCTAGTAATTCTATTGAGAATTTTGTGGACTTATCCAACGAATACAAGTTAATTTCCCGGATTGCGGAGATTTTGGCACTTTCCATTTTTACTTCTCCTTCGAAGAACCCTGTAGTTTTTGAGTTACTCAACAGAGAAGACTTGGCATCCATAGCGAACATTTATTTTCAAATTGACGGTTATGATAAAAATTTGCACAATGACTTACAGAGGAATTTTGAGCTGAAATGGCCTAAATTGAAATTGGCTAGGTTCATTACATCTCCTCTACTGGGACCGGACAAGTCTATACAAACTAGCATGTATGACATTCCATTAATGGACCAGTATTTTGATAATGATCAAAAATGGTTTGGTACCAATGACACAAGTGGGTACAGAGATGAAGTGATTGCAGCATCCATAAACCTTCAATTCGTGAGCAATCAAATTTTGGCCGCTAAATCTTGGGGTGCGCTTCTAACGTCGTTTGTCAAAAAGAGTCCAGTGCCATTGAAGGAGTCGTTCATTGAAATTATGGAAAACCTTCTAAGGGTAAACATCGAGCAAGGTATCGAGACACCACTTTTCGCTGATGTATACCTCGAAAGAGTAGAGCTTTGTTTCTACATCCTATATTCATTTCTCAAAACTTCCAACCGCATCCCTGAAGATAAGCTCGTAAAACTTCTTCTCTATCTCATGGATATTTTGAAATCAAAAGAAATGGAATTTTTAGCAAGCATTCTGCAGTCAGGCAAAAATGCGTACTACAGACCCGTGATCCGATCAGTTTTAATACTTTTCAGCTTGGTAAAGTCGAAAACAAAATTCGTTGAATCAATCTCGGATCAGATTCTCGAGTTTTTTGAGTTGGTGTTTTCAAGAGGCGTGAACTTGATCGTTTCTGAACTGCTCTCAGAAATTAACACATCCTCATCAAATGGAAAGACTCCCGTAATTGCTAATATTGCAGATAGAATTCAAGACCTGTTTCTACTGCTATCACTATTTACCAAAATTAAGGACCTTAAACCTCCAAGCAGTTTCAACATGGTTTTGGCTTCCTCTTTGAACGAAGTAGGTACCTTGAAAGTACTCCTAAACTTGTATTCAAGTTCACACCTATTCAACTTCAATGAAGAACCAATATTTTCTGATATTTCTTTAACATTCTTGTCTGAGCTATCCTCGGTGGACTACGTGGCAGAAAAATTAATTACCAATGGCTTGTTTTCAGTGATGCTGGAGAGTCCCGTGTCTGTTGCGATTCAAAGAGGCAATGTCAAGCCCCATGTTCAACCAAGATTACACAGCATGTGGAGTAACGGTTTGCTATCTATCATATTGCAATTATTGAGTAAATTTGGATCCAAGATATTACCAGAATGTTGTCTATTTGTATCTTACTTTTCCAAACAATTGAACTGTGCTATCGATAGCTGGTCTAGTCCATCTCTCGCAGTTTCGAACGCTGCCATACAGGAAACATACCAAATTATACTTCTTCAAAAAATGTTCAGCGCCACGGATTATCAGGACTATTTGACAGATTCAAACATCAGAACAAAAATTATTAATAATACAGAGGTGATAGAGTTATTTCATGGCTTGGATACGGAGGTTGAAAAAAGGGAGTTGAGTACATCATTTAAGCATTTATTGACCCACCCAAAGTATCTGAACTCAAGGATCGTACCGACAACTTTAGAAGAACAGAGATTGCTTGAAGATGAAGAGTCAAGAGCAGTTTTCGTTAAAGGCATTATCGGGGATATAAGGGGTCTACAAAAATCTTTAGACTCTGATTATTAGAAGTATGTGAAATCATGACCCACTTCTTGCTGGACGTATTTAATTTTATCTAACTATTGATTAATTTCCGAATAACATGTGACGAAAGTCTTCGTTAGTCATTTTACCTGTTTTCTCAACGTGTGAGCTTTGCTTTGGGTCTTTCTTTTGTATGGTGCTACTCGATGAGTTACTCTTTTTGCCTTGTAAACTTCGGTTAGGCAAGTGTCTCTTTATATCGTTAATGCCACCACATTTTATAATTTTCTTGTCATAAGTAAGACCATTTAAGGACAGTGAAATAATCGCTGCAGATTTAGAATCTTTCAAAACAATTAGTGCGCCCTCATGATCCGTCACTAAATAGATATCATCTATGACTGTTTCGTTTATTTTAGCATTTTCCTTAATGAATGTTAAAATGTGCGCTTTTGTAGTTTTATCAGATAGAGGAAATAAGCTTACCACGTTATCTCGTGCTCTACCATACAATAGATCCTTGACTCTTTGCCTTTCAATATAAGCCTTTCTGTCAGCCAAAGTTACTGAAAGTGGTCTGCCTTCGACGTCGTGTTTATTCAAGGCTAAAGCTTTTTTTGCTGAATCGGGATGTTGAAAAGTGATGAATGCGATCCCACTATTGAGTTTCTTCGAGCCTTCATATTTCTCCTGTTCGTTAGAGCTGGGTATAGTAATATTTTCAATAGTACCATAGTCAGAAAAAAGATCGAGTAAGGTCTGTGCGTAGTCTTTATAGAAGTCGAGATTGCGAACAAATACTTCGCGTCTTTCAAGGGTAGCAGCATCTGTTCTTTTCGATACCTCGAATGGGCTGGATATTTTCACTACTAACACATGTCCCTCTATTTCGGTATTGTTGAGCATCTCAATAGCTTTCGATGCTTGCTCTGCCGATGCCATATCTATATACGCGAACCTTCTATTCGCATCGAATTTCAAAGACGGCAGCCGAACGCTCAAGACAGCACCCCCAAACTGCTCAAAAAGGTCTTTCAAACCATCTTTGTCGAATGATGGAGGAAAATTTGTAATCCAAACTGTAGAATCTTCCAGAAACTCAACCTTTATGTTATTTTGTCCTATCTTTTTATTAGTTCTTGTCAAAGCTGACAGAGCTGCATCATGCGTTTCGAACTCAACTCTCGCCAGCTTGGAATCGGTGTTTGCATCGCTTAGAACATCAGCACGGCACACTTTACCGCACTGCGAAAAGAACTTTTTAACTTTGTAGAAGTTGTAGTTGTTCGGCAGGTTTCTTACAATGACGGTAGTAATCTCTCTCTTCTTGGTCTTTTTCACAGTAACTTTCTTCAACTCGAGATTAACAGCTTCATCTGGTTCCTCATCCAAGGAACGCTTATTGCTTTCTGATGATCTAATACCATCTACCTCCATTTAATACTCATTGGGTTTCGTTGATCTTCATTTAGATGGAATGAACGCCTTAAAAATGTGATAATTACACACGTGATCAAACGATTTTACTATCAGCTGTTTGGAATATAGCTCATTCAGAGGAAAGATATCAAGACAGAAAGCATTGGAATTAAGAGCACTATTGAGCAAGTAAGACATAAACTTTATCGTTTTGTTAACCTTTTCTAGAGCTCTTATTATCTTTTATGAACTGTTGTGATCAGATTACATAATCAATACCCATATTGTGAAAAATTTTAAGCGATGAGATGAGACATCGAAAAGAATAGATAGCGCCAAACTGAAGACGTCGTTGATTGATGGACAGTAAAGGTTATCTACAGTCGTACGGCTGGGTAGAAGGTCAGGCTTTGAGAAGTGGTGGTTTGAAGAAACCGATTTTAGTCAAACATAAGAAAGATAAGAAGGGCTTAG
>JAJLUF010000170.1:0-18761 GCA_030569995.1 Lachancea cidri
ATTCCCCTACGATGAGATTCTCCACGCGAGCAACCTGGCCAGAGGCATAGACCGGCGGAGAGCATGATGCCATGAACTGCTGAAATCTTTCGGGTGAATTATCAGCTGTCTGAATTGTTAGCTTAGAATCGTTGTTGAGAAACCTGTTCAACTTTTTTTGATCTTGCAACAATAGAACCACTTCGGGGACTTTCGGCTGAATACGCAGGCTTGCAATCTCATGGCAAACGAGCGATAATACAGGAGCATTTCCAAGGGCGTAAACTCTAGGAACACTCATTGAGCTGTCGCCGTTTCCTGAATGCCTTTTTGTAATGAAGAATGAAATTCTTTTTTTTCGCGCATCTTTACCACAAACCCATATCTAAGGGAACAACTAAGGAAATGCTAATCGTGGGATTGACTGGTGGAATAGCATGTGGCAAATCGACAGTGTCAAAGAGATTAGAGCAGCACTACAAACTACCAATAATAGACGCTGATAAGATTGCGAGAGAAATTGTGGAACCAGGGCAAGAAGCTTACAAAAAAATTGTAAATCTCTTTCAGGAGAAAGTGCCAGACCTTATTTTAGCGGATGGGAAGATCAATAGACAAGCTCTAGGTAAATGGGTATTCAGCCAACCCGATGATCTGAAAATTTTAAATGATATTACACATCCGGCCATACGATATGAAATATTCAGGCAAGTACTAAAGTGCTATTTCAAAGGTTATAAACTATGTGTTTTGGATATTCCATTGTTGTTTGAAAGTGGGTTGGATAAATTCTGTGGCGTAACCATCAATGTGACATGTAATGAAAAGACGCAATTGCTAAGATTGAAGAAAAGAAATCCGGAGTTGTCTTCAGAAGACGCACGGAAAAGAATCGCGTCTCAAATGCCCATGAGTGATAGGATTAAATTATCAGACTTTGTTATCGAGAACAACACCACCCTTGATGCTTTGCATGCGCAACTCGAAGGCGTGATTTCTCAGATAAAACCAAGTTTTGTTAGATCGGCTTTGGAATATTTCCCACCCTTCGGAACAGTAAGCGCTTTCGCAATTGTCCTTACAAAATACTTGAGAAAAAGAGTGGTTGATAAACAATAAGTAATTGTTACTGTTTTCATGACGGTTAGTGTTACATATTAATTCACCATTAAATAGATGGCCGGGGAGGATAGTCATTTCTAGTAATTTCTGGAACTCTTTTGTAAGGGACCCCGCCTCTGTCCTTTTTTAATAATAATGCATTTTTGCCAAAAGCGCGTGCAATTAGAGGTTTCTTCTGGTTGAAGGCGCTGTCATTCATCGTCTCGTCAATCGCGATTGGCTCTTTGGAAGGTTTGTTAAGCTCTTTGTTAAATGCCGTGAAATTTAATCTATAGGTTAACGGAACTCTTGATTCGCATGAAATTGGGCCACCCTTTAAATCTACAATGTCAGAGTCATCTGGGGCCTCGGGTATTAACAATTCTCGTACTCTTTGGTTTGTCCACGCAGAAAGTAGTTTTTCTCTGGGTTCCCCATCTTTAAATGGTTTTAAAATTTTCTTTAATTTCTGTGGAGACACAATCAAACCTTCAGATGGAAGTTCATCGCCATATATTGTGACCAAGTTGTCATCGTCGACAAACCGTATAGAATTGAGTTTCTTTTTCTTGATATTATTATTATCGCCTTTTAGTATGGAATTAAGCAGTGAGCTTGACTCAACTGATGGTTTCAAGCGCTTTACAGATGAGTAATTTTCATCAAACTGCAGTGGTCGCTTATTCTGATCATTTGTATCACCTTTCTTAAGGTACTTTGAAAATGATATCTTCTTTTTTGGTTCTTCTGACGAGTCCAGGATTCGCTTCGTATCCTCATCTGTATCAACAGCTTCTCTTTCTTGAAAACTTGATTCCGGTACAATATCAACTGCTTGTGAGAAAGAAGTAGGGTTCGAGCCATGTTCTGCCTTCTCGGCACGGAAGTTTGGCATGTTAGCACTTATCTCATCTTGGCTATAGCCGACAAACTTCAAAAAAGCAATGTATGATTTCAAGTTATCATTGACAGTTGAATCCAATATAGATAAATCAATTATACCATGAAGAAGCTCGTCTGATTTCCCTAGTTGAAGCCTATTTGTCAAAATCAAATTATCCAGATACTGTTTTCTTTCAGTAGGTTGTTTGTATGGTAGTTCATCGCAAATGTATTCTATTGGATTATCACTATCAGCCTCCTCTTCTTTATTCAGTTTGCTCCTCTTTAGCTTGATTAATTGGGATAAGTAATCCGTGTACATGGTTTTCAAACCGGTGTAGAGCTGGACATCCGCACTGGTAACATGATCGTCTCTACGCTCAATATGTTCATTGTCCCTTGTGAAATCAGCAAATGCGCTTTCCAGGGAACTAATGTATCTATCTATTTTCTCTGATTGCTCGGGGGTGAGTTGAGGTGCTTCTGTGAACTCTTTTAATTCGGTGCGTATTTGTTGAATAAGCGAGGATTGTAACGCGTGCGATATGTTTACTAGCTGAGGAATAGGGCTGTCAGACATTTTATCAAGTAATTATAGATTCGCAAAGAAAACAGCTACAAATGCCCTAACAGTTAAACGATATTCCCTCTTTGTACCTCTTGAAAACTTCCCCTGTTTACTACTCTCATCTATAGCGAAAATTTTTTCTATTTCAATTTATTGAAGGAAATTTTTCAGAGGCTCTTGAACACATCTCACAAATCAAGGACGAGAGAGAAATGAACACCGTCCATTTGACTCGATATACTGCGATAGCATCGCTTAGTTTGAGATGCTTGGTTTCATCACCTAAAGCGCGGCTTTCGCCGCTACCTCTCATTAGAGAATACTATAATGAGAGTAACCGCAGAGATGGCGGCGATGGCAGAGGTAACAGAGGTAATAGAGGACAGTTTTCTAACAGAAACGGAGGAGGTACAAGGGATAGAAGGTCAAACAATTTTCGTCGTCCTAGCGCGAAGGACGACGACGATTTGACTCTAAACTCCAAGTTGACAAAGGTTGTTAGAGTTCCTGAAAACCTCGATGACGCGGAAGTTACAGTAGATCAACTTAAAGACGACGGCGTTATTAATAAGGAAATACACAAAGCCATCGTTAGAATGAACTTTCCAAGTTTAACACCAGTCCAACAAAAGACAATTAAACCTATTCTAGAAACTGAGAACGATGTCATCGCAAGAGCCAAAACTGGTACGGGAAAAACTCTGGCATTTTTAGTTCCCATGTTTGAGCATCTGATCGCTAGTCGCTTGGATTCCCCACATATGGTGAAATGCGTTATCGTGGCTCCAACAAGAGATTTGGCCCTGCAGATTCAGTCTGAAATCGAGAAGATTCATAAAAACAACTATGGATTAAAAAAATTCGAATCAATTGCATTAATCGGTGGCAGTAACTTTGGTGCCGCGATAAAAAGGATGCACAAGGACAGACCTAATATTGTGGTAGCTACACCTGGTAGATTGATAGATGTTTTATCCAAATTTTCTGGTGAATTTTTCAGATTTGTTGATTTTAAAGTTCTTGATGAAGCAGACAGACTTCTGGAAATAGGATTTGAGCAAGACTTGAAGGACATATCTAAAACACTGAACTCCATCAACTCTAAGGGTCCGGAAAATATCAGGACACTTATGTTTTCCGCAACTCTCGGTGGCAATGTCCAGGAATTAGCTAATGGAATCATGAATCGCGACGAGTGCTTATTTTTAGACACTGTCGATAAAAATGAACCTGAGGCTCATGAAAAGATAGACCAAAAGTTGGTAATTTCTGAAAATTTCGCCGATAGTATCTGTGCTCCAATTTCTCATATCAAGAATCGTTTAGAAAGTGAGGGCAGTTTCAAAGCTATCCTCTTCGTGCCTACTGTTAAGTTTACGAAGTTCTATAGTGAAGTTTTGGAACAAATATTGCCATCATTACCTGTCTATGAGTTCCATGGCAAGGTTGATCAGAGAAAGAGAACAAAGATGGTTCAGCACTTTAAGAGAGCAAAGGAAGGCCTGTTTGTTTGCACAGATGTTGGTGCACGTGGTATGGATTTCCCAGATGTTGAAGAAGTTATGCAGCTCGGCCCACCATCGGAGCTTTCTAATTACGTGCACAGAATTGGGAGAACCGCTAGAGGAGGAAAAGAAGGAAAAGCGTCGATGTATTTATGCAGAGATGAATTACCATTTGTTGACACGTTGTCTCATGAGAAGAACATCGTTATAAAGGATCAAGAGGATTACGTTCCAAAAGCAGAGGACACAGAAGAATTATCCAAAACGATACAGGACAAAGCAGAATTGAGTGATGCCCTCCAATCATTACTTTCTTTTTACAAAGGCTGTGAGCAGTCATATCGGTTCCGCTTTAGTAACGTTGGTCGCCAGATTGCGAGCTCTTACGGGCAACTGCTTGGGGATCCAAAATTGAAAATGCGCATTTCCAGAGATGTTGCCAGTTTAAGATACGGCCTACGTGGTAAAGTTGCGCAAGACTTGTTCGATTTTGGTTCCCGTCAGAATGAAGACAGCTACGAAGACAGGAGCTATAATTCCAGACCAAGAACTTACGGCTCAAAAGGCAGTCAGTTTGACAAGAAGTATGGGGGTGGAGACAATGGGAGAAGGAAATGGAAAGAAGACACCCGTTACAATGAGAAGCGCGTTAATTCATACCATAATGGTTCCAATCCCAGAATAGATTGAGATTGCGTGATCCCCATAACAACAGATCCAAAGCAAATGGTAGCGTTTCTATGAGAAAAGGATACCAACGGAAAAATACATCGAACTTGGCCCTGAAAGAATAAAAAAGAAGCATGTTCATCGATTGTATCTGTATATGAGGAAAGCAAACTTGTAAATACTGTAAATAGTGTACAATTTCTCCACTTGCTAATTAAGCTGACAAAAGGCTTCCAAAACGAAGTCGCCTGCTTGCACCAGAGTTTGTTATTTAGCAAATTGAACGTTAATCTCAAAATATAATGAGATGACCGAGTGTTCATACGAATTGCCCTACATCACTCTATTGTGGTGAATCACTATTTACGCAAAATATTACCTCATCTTATTCAGTTCTTACCTTGACTATCTATAAATCAGTTGCATTGAGAGATTCCCTACAACAAGGCTCAAACTTGTATGCTAAGTTAGCACATCATATGTCAACAAAGAGTGTAACATTTTGCATATCCCAAGAGCTGGAGATACCGCTTAGGATAAAGGTCGATTCGCTGGAAGGATCGAAAGTACTCTTGAAGCCGTCTCAGAAATTCACGCATCCCACACTCTCACAACGAGTATCCAATGTACTGCCACTCAGCGAGATGTTCATTTCAGTTCAGGTATTTGATAAAGAAACATATAGAAACTTGACAATACCTGTTTACACCCCTTACGTCCCATTCAAAAACTCCAGAAAATGGGACATGTGGATAACACTTCCCATTACAATCAGCCAGCTGAACACTGCCAGTATGCTTCGAATAATCATATGGGAGTATGATGGTGCAAGCAAAGTTGAATTCTTTTCTTTGAAAACACCTCTCTTCAATGAAAAGGATAAGACTTTGAAAAGAGGCAGAGAATCCCTAAAGTTTCAATATGAAGAAGCCGATAGTGACGTTGTGGAAGTTAATCAGATGCTAGATCTCATTAATAAATATTATCAAGGAGAGATAAAACGCGTAGATTGGCTCGATCCTTTGACTTTTCAACGTTTGGAGAGGTTAAACAAGGATCGAATCCTTCCCACCGGCACCTTTATTCTAAACATTGAATACCCGCTCTTTGAACTGCCGATAGTTTATACCGAAAGGATATCAAATGATCTACAGAAGCATATCCCGACATATCACAACTTTGAATTTGGAACCGATGCTCCTGATAATCGTCAAGAACCGCAGGCAAAAATTTCCCTTGGAAATTCTGCCTACTCCACGCTGAAGTTTTACGATCCTGATCAATTCAACATAGATCCTATTGAAGAAAAATTCAGGAGACTGGAAAGGGCATCCAACAATTCGAGTTTCGACAAGGAAGTTAAACCAAATTCCAAGAAAAGAGACATATTGATCAAAATCATAAACTATCCTCCAGGAACGAAGCTCTCTGCTCATGAAAAAGGCTTGATTTGGAAATATCGATATTACTTAATGAACAATAAGAGAGCATTGACAAAATTACTACAGAGTACGAATCTAACTGAAGAGATTGAGAGACGCGAAGTTTTAGATATGATGGATTCATGGGCAGAAATTGACATCGAAGATGCAATTGAATTGCTGGGATCTGCATACAAAAACCTTGCTGTGCGTTCTTATGCAGTCAATAGGTTGAAAAAGGCATCGGACATTGAATTGGAATTGTATCTTCTGCAGTTAGTCCAAGCTGTTTGTTTCGAGAGCGCCTCAACGCTGTCAGATAGATCTAGCAGTGAGTTTACTATTGTCGATATCAATCAAAGTGGCGCCACTAGTGCCGCAACACCAAAAACTCCGCCCTCTTATTTGATTGATTCTCTTCAAAGCTTAGACAATTCCAATATGGAGCAAAGTTCTGTTATAATATCTCCGCTCGCTGAATTTTTAATACGGCGCGCCATTATCAATTCAAGATTGGGTAACTTTTTTTATTGGTATCTAAAGTCTGAATCTGCTGACAACCCATACTTAACCCATATTCTCGAAAGTTTTGTGAGTAGGCTCTCTCCTCAAAAGCGAAGCAAACTGGAAGATCAGATAAATTTTGTTTCGATTTTGGTACAACTCTGCCAAGAGGTTAAAAGTCTTAAGGACACAACTCCAAAAAAACAAGAGCTTCTTCTTCATTTGATTAATACGACGCTGAAACCCTTTTTGAAAGCAACACCCGTCGTGCTACCATTAGACCCCGATTTTACTCTTCTGGATGTTATACCAGGTGATTGCAAGATATTCAAAAGTTCTTTATCACCTTTGAAGATAACATTCAAGACAGTGGAAGACTCGAATTACGCTCTTATGTTCAAAGTCGGTGATGATTTGCGGCAAGATCAGCTTGTTGTTCAAATCATTACACTAATGAATGAGTTGTTGAAAAATGAGAACGTCGATTTGAAATTAACACCTTACAAAATTTTGGCAACTGGCTCGAATGAGGGTGCGATCCAATTCATACCAAATGATACTATGGCCAATATTCTAAACAAATATCACGGCATTCTGCCCTACCTGAGAGATCACCATCCTGCACCTGATCAGGAATTAGGAGTTCAAGACTGGGTTATGGATAACTTCGTAAAATCTTGTGCTGGGTATTGTGTCATTACGTACATTCTGGGGGTTGGAGACAGACATTTAGATAACCTTTTGATCACACCTGATGGTCATTTCTTTCACGCTGATTTTGGCTACATTCTTGGACAAGATCCGAAGCCATTCCCGCCTTTAATGAAATTGCCTCCTCAAATTATAGAATCATTTGGCGGAGCAGATTCATTCAACTACAACAAGTTCCGAAGCTATTGTTTCGTTGCGTATTCAATTCTTAGAAGAAATGCGGGCCTTATTCTAAATTTATTTGAATTGATGAAGACCTCTGATGTACCTGATATTCGCATTGATCCTGATGGAGCCATGCTAAAAGTTAAAGAGAAATTCTGCCTAGACATGTCCGAAGAAGAAGCAATCGTCCACTTCCAAAACCTTATCAATGCAAGTGTTAATGCACTTTTACCTTTAGTTATTGATCGTTTACACAACTTAGCTCAATATTGGCGAGCTTAATGCTGTTACGTTACCCGAACTTATATGTTCAATTTCTCCGTACGCGAGGGGCACGCGGCGCGTTCAACGTATAAACTATATAGAAAGTTCGTTGAGTAATCAAACATATTCGTTGTCTATTATACCAGGCTCAACACTGCCACTGCATTTAAACCATATCTTCGGATAATGGAGACTTTCCTTAAACTAATATCTTTGGCGCTAGGGGATTCAACGGTGTCTTCAGGACATGATGCGCCGGATTTCAGAAAGCCGAGCGCTCGAGTAGCGACTACGCAACTGATGGTAGCAACTTCGCTTGGTTTGATCGCATTACTGTCTTTTTCGTTTTTACTGAAGAAACTGCCCAAACTCTACGCTAGTCGCCTAGGAAGGCTGAAGAACTCACTACCCACATGGAGTCAAGAGTCTCTTTTTGGATGGATTCCCGTTATTTATAAAATAACAGATAAGCAAGTACTCGAATTTGCTGGACTAGATGCTTTTGTTTTCTTGGGATTTTTCAAAATGAGTATAAAGCTACTCGCTATTTGTTGTTGTTTTTCCATGTGTATAATCTCTCCGATCAGGTACCATTTTACAGGTAGATACGACGATGGAAACGAAGAAAGTTACACAATGCATGGCCTGAGTGATGATCCATCATCAGGTAATGAAGGGACAGTACCGGAAACAGTGGAACTTTATCTTTGGATGTACGTGGTGTTCACGTTTTTCTTTACCTTTGTCGCGTTATACCTTCTAGTTAACCAAACGAAGACAGTTGTGAGTATTAGACAATCGTATTTGGGCAAACAGAATACCCTAACAGATAGGACCATCCGACTATCTGGCATTCCCGTCGAACTTCGTAGCGAAGACTCTCTGAAGAAACGTATTGAGGAACTGAAGATTGGAAAAGTGTCTTCGATCACAATTTGTCGTGAATGGGGCCACCTTAATCAGCTATTTCATTATAGAAAGCAAATATTAGACGAACTGGAGCTCAAGTACAGCGAATGCCCTGAGGGTTTACGAGATGCAGAACACTACGATGAAAACTATAATTTAAGAAGTGAAGTCCCTGAAAATCCATTAGACGACTCTCAGATAGAACATATTCCTGATATCGAAGAAGTTAATAACGACGAAATAGATAGAAATCATCTCTATTCTCAAATAAAGTTGAAGGGACGCCAAAAGATGAAAACCGGAATGTTTGGAATGTTCGGCGAGGAAGTTGATGCTATTGACTACCTGGAAAAGCAGCTTAAATTCATTGATGGGGAAATCAAAGATGCCCGAAGAAAGGAATATCCACCTACGCCTACGGCATTTGTCACCATGGACTCTGTCGCGAATGCACAAATGGCTGCACAGGCTGTTTTGGATCCACGTGTTCACTTCTTCATGACAAGACTTGCACCTGCGCCCCATGATATCAAATGGGATAATGTTTGCCTTTCTAGAAAGGAGAGGTTAACAAAGATATATTCTGTGACGGTTCTTATTGGACTCTGCAGTTTGTTTTTTGTCATTCCTGTTTCTTATTTGGCTACGTTACTAAACCTGAAAACAATAACCAAATTTTGGCCTCAACTCGGACGATTTTTGAAAGAGAACCAGTGGGCACAAAATATTGTGACTGGTTTACTACCCACTTATATTTTCACACTTTTGAACGTTGGAATCCCGTATTTGTATGAATATATGACATCACGTCAGGGTTTGGTGTCTTACAGCGAAGAAGAGCTTTCTTTGGTATCGAAGAACTTCTTCTATATCTTTGTTAATCTTTTCCTCGTGTTTACTCTTGCAGGAACTGCATCGAATTACTGGGGATATTTAAGTGACACCACAAAAATTGCATATCAGTTGGCCACATCGGTAAAGGAATTTTCACTATTTTATGTTGATTTGATCATCTTCCAAGGCATAGGAATGTTCCCATTCAAGCTATTACTCATGGGGAGTCTAATTGGCTTTCCTTTTGTTAAGATAAAATGCAAAACTCCTCGACAGGAGAGGGAACTTTACAAACCTCCAATATTTAACTTCGGATTGCAACTTCCACAACCAATCCTGATACTAATGATCACATTAATCTACAGTGTAATGAGCACTAAGATACTAGCCTCAGGCCTAGCCTATTTTGTGATTGGGTTTTACGTTTATAAGTATCAGCTACTTTTTGCAACCGATCATTTGCCACATTCAACCGGGAAAGTTTGGCCACTTGTGTATCGAAGGGTAATACTGGGTTACTGTTATTTCAATTGACTATGGCTGGTACGTTAGCAGGTTTTCAAGGTGGTTGGGTACTTTCCTCCTGTTTGGCGCCACTGCCTTTAGTTACAATTAGCTTTCTATGGGATTTCGAAAAAAACTACTTACCACTTTCATATTTTATTGCCTTGAGCTCAATTCGCGAACATGAGCGGGACAATTCAACAATTTCTCATCCTGTGGAAGGGGAAAGCTATCAATATCCATTTCTAGTGTCACCACTGGAGAGACCTATTATAAATTAAATAAAATAATCAATCATAATATCATGAATCATACGCAAAAACAGCTTCCAGATAAGAATCTATGAACGAACATTTCATACTCTCCGTTTATATATCGAAGAGAAAGACGAAGGTCGCCCTGAGAGACCATCAGAGATAGCAAGGGTTTAACACATAGACACCTAATAACGAAGATGAAAACAAAAATACGGACAATTTCTGGATAAGAAAGGTTGGTGACAATTTTCAAGGCTTCGATGATGTATAGATTCGCAACCCATTTTATTATGCTGGTGGAAAGTAAGGTATCATAGGGCCATATTAACATTAGTATAGGAAAAATCTTGGCCCCATAAGAAAGGAGGATCGTATATGATACCACATGCTTGGCGTACTTGACATCTTTACCCCATTTGGAGCAGTTAATCAGAAGGTATTGGGTCAAGTTGTGAAGCAAAGCCAAATCCACGATACAGTATACGGCAAAATAAAAGTATTGAGATAATGCGTCTTCTGAAAGAATTTTGCTCATTAATAAGTTTGCATTGACTGGATACATGTGATTAAATGCTTGATACTTTCTCTCTTCTGATACCCACGTCAGATACACTTCAAATGCAAAGATGAGGACCCAAACTCTATTAAGTTTGTCGAACTTCACAAACCAGTTGCGCAAATCAGACATCATCAATGTAATCTTCTCCTTTAAAGGCATATGCTTCCTAATTCGAGACATTTCCGAGGGGAATTGCGCAAGTGTTGTTTCGAGGGAGTTGTAAACCAGATGCCTATAAGCCTCAGGTTTTAAAAGTAATAAATCTATGAATAGTAGAATATTGTCAAACTCCACATAACGATCAACTATCTTCTGACACTTGGGACAATCCGTAAGCCTGATATGATTGCTAGAGTACACCACATATAGGGATTTAACTTGGCAACAACAATTTATACAAATCATTGTCACTCTGCACTTAAAGTGATGTGTGAAATGCGGTGTCAAAAAATTATGGTTTAAAATGTTGATGCTCTTCTGAAGAAAACTGCATGGGAATCAACCTTCGAAATGTCGTACTACAACCGCAACAAGACTCCCTGTAAATATTTCCAGCAGGGCAAATGTAAGAAAGGTAATAGCTGTAATTTCGCTCATGTTTACTCATATGGTGGAGTTGGGAACAACAATACCGTTCAACCTCCACTCGAAGAGAGGTACAAATCTTTCGTCAACCCTTCTAATCTGGACAAGTATTCACAAGAAATTTCAGACGATATGAGAACTGCCCATGAAATACAACTGATGCCTCTAACTTCTTCCTATAGCTTAGCTCAACCATGTGCTATAAATTTGATCAATGGACGGGATTTGTCGCCAGAAGAGTCGCGCTTTTTGTATTACCAGGCCCGTGTGCAAAACAACTTAGTGCCATATGAGACGCAGATGAACGCTCGCTCTAATGATATTTTAGAATGTATAAAATTCATCAAGAATGATACGAGAAAAGCAGCCCGCTATTTACAATTGGCTACTCAGAAGACCCAAGAGACGGGAAGCTCTCAAATGAAGGACTATATAGAGTTCCCTTTGGACTTAACCGGTCGCTCAAACTACAACAGTAACAATACAAGAGTGGGCTCGGGTGCAGCCTCAGCATCCTCTACTATAAATTCTTTTGGCTCAACGGGCATGGGAAGTACATCATTTTTTGGCACGAAAGACGGCAATAATGCAGCAGGTGTGTCGCAAACAAGTCAGTTTGGTCAAAGTCCCATGGCAGGAGGGGGAAGCGCGTTTGGAAAGCCATCCTTTGGCTCTGGGAGTGGAAATTCTTCCGCAGGTGGTGTATTTGGCCAACCAGCTTTTGGCAATCCATCAAATGCCGGTAATGCATTTGGTGGGGCAGCAAGCAGTGGAAATGCATTTGGAGCTCCGAGCTTTGGAGGAGCTTCTGCATCTACCGGTGTATTTGGGAAACCAAGCTTTGGAGTAGACACCTCAAAAAATCCATTTTCCCCAGGAATTAACAATAGAGATTTGCCCAATCCAAGTACTGCTTTTGGGGCTTCTAGTTCTAATTCTCCTTTTGAAGTCTCTGGATCTGTAGGCTCTGCCGCTTCTCCTTTTGGCAATATTGGATTAACTCATAATGCCAGTGCTTCACCTTTTGCTACATTGCAACCCGGACCGGAGAAGTCTGCTATGAACACCCAACCTTTTGGATCAACAGGTACCTCCGGAAATTCATCAAGTTCACTGCCTACCGGTACTAACGGCATTTTTGGTTCGGCTTTTGGGAGCTCAATAAGTAGCAAGCCGGAAGCTACACCATTTGGAATGACATCGTTTGGCACATCATCTTTTGGAAAGGGCGCAGGATTAAACACGTCGAACAATCCAGCTAATGGATCTTCACCATTTGGTTCACTTCAAAATGGCCAAAGTGCCATGAACAACAGCTCGCCTTTCGGCGTACCGCACTTCGGCGTCAATTCTTCCCAGGCACCGAACGGAGGCTTCACTAACAACGCTACACCTAACGGTCAGAGCCCCATAAACTCACCCTTTGATGCTTCCAATAACAGGCTAAAGCCAAAAGATGTTTGCGCATTTAGTCAAGGACTACCAAGCGATAACGAGATCAAAGTCCAAGATCTTTCAGATGAGGTTGTTCGCATTTTTGAAGCAGACTACTTCACACTCGGTAATGTTCCAGATGTCGCCCCACCAACTGGATTAGTTATATAGCGTATCAAATAAATTGTCATGATGGAGGGCAAAAGCACCTAATGAAGCCCTTCACAGTAATTCTAACTATCGTGTGGTATAATGATTCAAATGATGCAGTTCTTATCAGTCACTGTAAACGAATTAAGAACTTGACAAAATTTTATAACTCATCGCTTCTTCTGTCTCACAAGCGATATAATAACTAATAACAGGACAATGTCTAGAGTCGGTGTCTTGGTTTTGGGGCCAGCTGGTGTTGGTAAAAGTACATTCTGCAATGCTATAATTTCTCACATGCAAACGATAGGTCGTCGCGCACATATTGTGAATTTGGATCCTGCCGCAGAACCAAGTCAGTATGAGTTTACCGTTGACATCAGAGATTTAATTTCTCTTGATGATGTAATGGAAGAATTAAGTTTAGGTCCCAATGGATCTCTGATATACTGTTTCGAATATCTGCTCAATAATCTCGATTGGCTAGATGAAGAAATTGGCGATTACAGTGATGAATATCTCATCTTCGATTGTCCTGGCCAGATCGAATTATACACCCATATTCCAGTATTACCGACTATTGTTCGTCATCTACAGAACCAAATGAACTTCAATCTTTGTGCTGCGTACTTATTAGAAGCTCCATTTGTGATAGATTCGTCGAAATTCTTTAGTGGTGCTTTGAGTGCCATGTCTGCCATGATACTTCTAGAGCTTCCTCATATTAACATTCTCAGCAAAATTGATTTGATTAAGGATGAATACAGCAAGAAAAAACTGAAAAGGTATTTGAATCCAGATCCAACTCTCCTTATTGAAGCCGCCAAGGAAAATGCGAACCCAAGGTTCCAAAAATTAAATGAGTCTATTGCAAACTTAGTTGACGATTTTGGTATGGTTCAATTTTTAACTTTAGAGTCCAAAAATCCAGAAAGTGTATCTTCCATATTAAGCTACATAGACGACGTGACCCAATGGGCGGAGGGCCAAGAGCCAAAAGAACCAAATGATCAAGTTGAGATTGATGATATGTAATTTAGCGATACATATGATACCATGTTATAGACGCCCTGACTTATTCAATCTTGTCATCTAAAATCGTCGGAATATCCTGACAGTCTCCTACAACTATTAGATCTATGAATTCAACGAAGTCTTTGATGCTTTGCGACGGTAGTTCTGTGTTGACCCATAGAACAATTCCCCTTGAGTTATGAACTTGACGGGCAAACTTTTTACTCATAGCCCTTACTCCAGGTATTTTTAAGCTTGTTCCGACGATGATCAGACAATCTGGTTTCCCTTTCAAATCCTTGGCGACGATGTCAGCAATGCTATCGCCCTCTGGGTGAATTTCATTGTATAGTACAATACGGGGCTTAAGTTTTCCAACGCCCTGCAATCTCATACCCGCTACGGCTCTTACTGTATCGAACTCTTCGCATTGCGCACATAACGGTATAGCATGTCTACTGTCTTGATCTTCATCACACTTGAAAACTCTTGGATCCAAGTTGTAAATCTTCGAGCACTTCATACAAGACATGTGATTTATGCTACCATGCAGCTGAATAGTATTAGGGAACGGACTGTTCAAAGGGACGCGCGTCTTTAAATTTGTTAATTTGTTCTCCAGACCGTCAATATTCTGGGTGTATAACCTGCGTAGGCGGCCTTCCTCGGCAAACCAGTTCATCATTCTATGAAAGTCTGTCGGCTGATTTTTACGGCTTCTCTCGAATAGATCAACAATCATACGATTAAACTTGAGACTCATCTCTTCGCTGGAGTAAACGTTATTAAAATCAAATAACTCTTTCCCTGATGAGACTCCCTTCTGACGTAGAGTGGAGAACAACCCTTCACCAGAACGAAAGTCCGGAATTCCGGCAGCAACAGAGACTCCTGCCCCAGATATTACTAAAACCTTTCTGCTATTTTGCAGAGCGTATTTCAAAAAGTTAGCGTTTTTCCCATCGCACGATTTTGAATGCAGACCGGCTAGGAATCCACCAATATCGAAAATCGTATTTTTGGCAGGCCTATATTTTAATGGTGGTTTTCTCTTTCTAAAGTAAGTCTTCTTTAACTCAGGCAACAATTTTTTGGGCTCAATATATTCCCTTTTTATTTCACAATCACTTATCTTCGTTACAGTAGTCGGTGGGGTAATAGGTTGATCAAGAGACGGCTGCGAAGCACGATAGACACGCTTCACTGCTAGACCCCTATGCGGCTCGGGCGTTCTATCCACATCACTTGACATTATCAGCGGTATGAATTGTCAAGTGAATAGATTTTAGCTTCTTAATTTTAAGCGTATGTCAATTTATTTCTGTGTTTAAAACTTTCCATATTCGGAAAACATATTGGATGAACAATTTTTAAACAGAAATTCCTTAAAAGTTTAACCATCTCATATTCATAGAATAATGACATAGGGGCAATACATTTTGAATTCATTACTCCAATGTTTGTATAGCCACAAGTTTCTTAATGTTAGCTTACGCGCAGTTATGCGCAGTAATAGCTCTGTTGTTTTTGATATATAATGGTGCACTATCTTTAGAACGAAGCACTGATATCCTTCAGCCGAACATCGTTCCATTCTTAATGTCATCCACCGATGAATTAGACAGCCATAAACCAAATGATCTATTCTTACATAAACTCCTCTTAATCACGTGATATACGTACTAAGTGATGATACTTAGAATGAGAGTAAAATTTTCCGACTTATTCTAAGATGGTAGCTTAAAGGTGTAAAGTCATAACTCTAATTTGAGAAAGAACACTATGGTTCAAGTGAGTGAGGTGACGGAAAACAGTAGTGCATCTGGTGCTCATACGAGAACAGCTGCTCATACTCATATCAAAGGATTGGGCTTAGATGAATCTGGAGTCGCCAAACAGGTTGAGGGTGGATTCGTTGGTCAGATCGAGGCTAGAGAAGCATGTGGGGTGGTCGTAGATTTGATTAAAGCCAAAAAAATGTCTGGAAAGGCTATACTACTGGCGGGTGGCCCTTCGACTGGTAAGACGGCTCTAGCCTTAGCTATATCTCAAGAATTAGGTCCTAAGGTTCCTTTCTGTCCTGTTGTTGGATCTGAGCTATACTCAGTTGAAGTGAAAAAGACAGAGGCTTTGATGGAAAACTTTAGGAGAGCCATTGGCTTGAGAATAAAGGAAACAAAAGAAGTCTACGAAGGAGAAGTGACTGAATTGACGCCTCAAAGTGCTGAAAATCCACTTGGCGGGTATGGGAAAACAATATCCCACGTAATTATTGGTCTCAAGTCTGCTAAAGGTACAAAAACTTTGAGGTTAGATCCAACCGTTTACGATAGTATCGAAAGAGAAAGTGTAAGTGTTGGTGACGTGATTTATATTGAAGCAAATACTGGGGCAGTAAAGAGAGTTGGTAGATCAGATGCTTATGCCACCGAATTCGACTTGGAAGCTGAAGAATACGTGCCGTTACCAAAGGGAGAGGTTCACAAGAAAAAGGAAATTGTCCAGGATGTAACTCTGCATGACTTGGATATTGCCAATGCTAGGCCTCAGGGTGGTCAAGATGTGATTTCCATGATGGGTCAACTTATGAAACCAAAGAAGACTGAAATTACAGAGAAATTAAGGGAAGAAGTGAACAAAGTAGTTGCGAAGTATATCGACCAAGGAGTCGCTGAACTCGTTCCTGGTGTTTTGTTTATCGACGAGGTAAACATGCTAGATATTGAAATCTTCACTTACTTGAATAAAGCTTTAGAATCAGAGATTGCTCCTGTCGTGGTTTTGGCATCTAACAGAGGACTCACTACAGTTCGGGGTACTGATGACGTTGTCTCGCCTCATGGTGTTCCACCAGATTTAATCGATAGACTATTGATTGTCCGCACTCTACAATATAACAAGGACGAAATCAGAACTATCATTCAAAGGAGATCTGCAGTTGAAAACTTACAGTTGGAGGATGCTGCTTTGGATATGCTTGCAACTATGGGAACAGAAACATCTTTGCGTTACTCTTTACAGTTAATGGCCCCATCCGGCATTTTAGCACAAGCTTCAGGCCGCAATGAGATAACCGTTAGCGATATCAACGAGGCAAAATCTCTCTTTTTGGATGCCAAAAGATCAACTAAGATTTTAGAAAAAGCCGATAATTATTTGTGATGGTCAAACGCGACGTCTATGTAACATAAGTATTCAATAGAAACTATCCGGCATTTACTTTTGTTTCTGTAATATACACTAAATGACAGGATCTGTCGTCGTTACAGACAATCAACCCAAGTTTGATATCTCATGGAGAAAGTCTATAGGAGTTGTAATGGAAGTACTTCCATAGATGACATTTTTAGCGTTTCCTTGCTGAGAATGAGCCCACTCTTGCAAATTTTGGTACTCTAGATAGTTGCCACCGCCAACCACAAACACGACCGACTTGTTGTATGACTGCCGTTTTGGTTTTTTGGTATGAGAGCCTCTGATTACACGAGGATCGAAATACAAGTATTCGTCAGTTGATTCCAAATTTTTCTGAGAGCTATTCAAGGGATCCATGATGGCCTCGACCACGTTAGTAATAGGGATGGTTTTCTTCTCTGGCAAGAGGTTCTTTATACCCGAAATTAATGTTCCCACACCACCTTGAATTTTCCCTTCTGTTAATCCATATAACTTGTTAGAAAGACCGGATAGTAACAGAGAAGAATTCGTTCCCGTGTGTTTACTTTTACCGTCAAAATTACCACTTTCCAGTGATTTATTTTGAAAAGACATATTCGACAGTTTCATTATCTCTTTAAGCTTGTAGATGTACTTCAAGGCGCTAATATCATACTCTTTATCGTTGAAGTACTTTTCAACCTGCTTTACAAAGTCGTCGGGCAAGCCAGTAGAGGAGGATAGGTATAAAATGATAAAAGTTCTCAACTTGTCTTCTAAGTTGGTGGTTTTACCATCTTTGAGAGCTTCCAAAAATCTTTGCCTCGTTTTTGGTGAATCTTGGCTCTGTTCGATCTCGAAAAATGAGTCAAGTGCCCTGGTTTCCAACTGAGAGAGAAGGGATGCCAAAACAGTCATATGCGTATCAATAATTGACTTTTTGGAGGTTAGCTCTGGAAGTTTATTGACAGCCTCTTGAATCTGCAATGTGTCGTTGTTGGAGTTTGGATCTAATTCACTAAGCTCGCGAACACCTGTTTTCCTTGTAATTTCCTCTGCTTGTGCTTTATAATCTGCAAGCGCCGCTTCAACGTTTTCAACAGCATCTGGGAAGGGTAAATACGCATTGGCATTCCAAAAGAAGTCTTTGGGTTCGATATCCATTTTTTTTTCAACTGGCTGGCCATCTTCTCCTTTCGATGGAATCGTAATTGTGTTTCTTGTTAACTTGAAAACATCAAACACCAAGCACTGGTAAATCCAGGAATGCGCAAACATAGATGCCAAATCGATATTTCTGTCGAGAATAACCAATACGAACCTTTCCAAGGAGCTATTTGATGATGGTGTGTTAGCTCTAGTGTTGATAACGTAATCGCGAAGTTTGCTTTCTAACTTCTGGGCCACCATCTCAGCAGGACCACCCTTTGGAGCCCGGATTATGGGTATTGAGCCAATAGTCATAACAGCATTGTACAACCCATCGGAAATCTGGTCGCACACTTCCGTGATTTTGTTTTCGTTTATTTGAGGATCGTTAAATTCTCCATAAGTACCTTTCATCTCCAATGAAAAGAGGTCCGGCTCAGT
>JAJLUF010000171.1:0-18723 GCA_030569995.1 Lachancea cidri
AAGTAATAGTTACCCACATTATATCCACCCCCACTCACCGACTTTGAATCGTCATAAAGATTGGAGATGACTTCTGCAATAGTAACCTGGGATGCTGTAACAGCTCTAAGAGAGTCTAGGTACCCCTTTGCCTCTTTTTGAAGTTCCTTTCCCGCCTTCTCTAGCACATGGTAACGACGCTCTTCAATGTCATATTCCTTATCAATAGTCTTATCAACGTTCTTAATCAAAACACTATTTCCAGCCCTGTTGATGGCCTTCTTGAAGCCGTCCCAACTCATATGTTTAATGGGTTTTAAGAGTTTTCGTAGTGCAAATCAACTCTAAATTCAATTGCTTGCTCCTCCCTTTTTGAAACATCTCAACATCTCATGTAATTCTTAACGAATATAG
This sequence comes from Lachancea cidri, assembly GCA_030569995.1. Classification (NCBI taxonomy): domain Eukaryota; kingdom Fungi; phylum Ascomycota; class Saccharomycetes; order Saccharomycetales; family Saccharomycetaceae; genus Lachancea; species Lachancea cidri. The sequence continues at coordinate 394 of JAJLUF010000171.1, forward strand.
GCGAAGCCAAGAAATATGAAATCTCACATGTCTCCATACTGATGGATGGCCGTGGTCAAAGTTACGTTGATATAATGAGAGCACCTATTGAAGAATATTTACAAAGCAACATAGTTATTTTGGATGGTGGCCAAGGTACTGAGCTTGAGCGCCGAGGAATCAACGTATCCCACCCACTGTGGTCGACCTTGCCCTACATTACCAAAGACTCGAAACAGCTAAATCACATTAAAGAAATGTACGAGGATTTCATAGCAGCAGGATCGAATGCATTAATGACAATTACATACCAGGCATCGTTTAAATCACTTGTTAAGTTTAGCGACGGATTCGTCACCACGAAAGAAGAATACGATCAATTTTTGAAAGATGTAATCCAATTCACAAGTGAGCAGTGCATCTCGCCACATCAGTATTTGGTTGGTAGTATCGGTCCTTATGCCGCATATCTATGCAATGGAGCAGAATACTCTGGCGATTATGGTTCAGATAAAATTGATTTTGTTGAATACTTCAAACCTCAAGTAGAGAACTTTGCGGCAGCTTCAAGGATCGACATTATAGCGATTGAGACAGTTCCGAATATGGAGGAGCTTAAAGCTTTACTGAGCTCAGAGTTTGCACGTACCACGAATTCTAAACCATTTTATGTAAGTGTGTGCACGAATAAAGCAGGTGACTTACGCGATGGCACTTCATATAAACGTTTATGCCAGGTGATTTATGACTTTTCAGACCAAATTCCCCCAAATCTCCTATTTTTTGGTATTAATTGCGTTGATTACAAATACAGTTATAAAATTATAGAGAGATTGAATAGTGAGTTAATTGCATTAGGTTGCGAAGAGCGGTTGAGATTCAGAGTCGTTTATCCAAATTCAGGTGAGATATACGATGGAAAGACCTATTCGTGGAGTCCTAACCCTGAAATCACTTCCGATGAAACCTGGGAATATTCAGTATCGAAGCTGATCGATCAAAATTGTTGCGTGATCGGAGGTTGTTGCCGAACAACGCCAAATGACATCAGACAAATCGCAGCCGCTGTTCAAAAGCGATAAACAATCTATAACAATAATGTACAGATAGCAATAATCCATCAATAGTCTACTCACGCGCTGCGAGGTGTGTCTTATTGCTTAGGTCCTTTCCACCAGCAAGTGTCTTCATTTGTACTTCTCAAGCAAATTTTGATGCCAACTGTTGCTCATACCAGAACAAATCTCAATCACAGGCAGAGGAAGCGGTTACTTTAGAATGAGTTTCGCATGCTCATTAACTGTCCATATTAGAGAAAAACGATTATGAGAAGGAGAGTTTGGGCTGCCTTGTGGATGAGATTTTTTTGCTTGAACTCTCCCATTCTCTGTGAGACGTTAATGTTTATAAGCTGCATAGTGAAGGTCTCTTGACTGAAGTTATTATTACTACAAAAACGAATATGTTTTTATGCAAGGATTGGCGTCAAGAACACCGTATTTCCAAATCTATCTCATTCCGAGCTTTTTAAAGCTTTTGATCCTAAAGGGTCCATTCATCGAAGTACACAGCTTCATGGTCATTGTTCGATGGCGATATGATTGAACTGCTCTTGAAAATTGTGAATTCTTCTTCTTCTTCCCGCTTGCCCGGTTCACCTTCTGGATTGGTCATTTCCAAGACACTTTGAAGAGTAACTCTATAACAATCAAACGAAACCTTTTCCAACTTGTCATCATAAACCAAAACTTCACATAATGAACGTATGTCGGCATTAGATAGTTCGACATTGGCAACCTTGGCATTAATGATGAAATCCAGAATGTCTTCAGTCGTAGAGTAATTGTTGACATGTGCTCCATAAAGAACCTCTTTTGTGCTTCCATTAAAGTTGTTGAAACCATTTGGAAAGGTCCTCTCTGAAATGAACCTCCAAACAATAGTTAATAAGCTGTTAATGAATTCCACGTCTAATTCACTATCGGTGAACCATGGACCACCCGTGACTTCAATAGAGGGTTGGAGGTTGTATAGCATGTAGATTTTTCTCGTAGGGTATTTTACACTCTTAACACTCTTAACATATCTTTGCGATTCTAAGGACTTCAGGCATTTAGAGACCACATGTGTATGCAAATTTGTTCTAGCTTTGATAGTTTTGGTCCATATACCTTCTCTTCCACTAGCTTCAATATATGAGTAAACTAGCGCTTCGTCTGCAGTCATAGCAGCCTTTTTCTGTGCCTCAGCTATATCGACGGCTTGGAACCTCAGTTCATTGTTCTGCTTTATCAGCTTTATTAGGTTGTTATTCAGCAATTCTTGAACAATGGACATCAAATCAGCCAAAGATGACGAGTTCGCCAACTCTTTCAACTCAGGCTGTGTGAAAAAAGCGGCAGAACCCTTTAAAATCATCGTACCATGGAGGCTCTTTGCCCGATCTGAGAGCTGAATATCATTAGGCACTATTGAGTTCATAACCGATTCAGTATCTACTATAAGTCAGTCCGTTGAATCAAGTTCTAATAGCCATCGCGTCAAAATTTTTTGATGAGTTTTATACGTATACAATTACTACAAATAGTAACGCCCACACATGTTCATTTCTGTTCAACTACGATTAGCTTGAGGGCCAGGTAGCCGAGAGTTAAAAATATCAAGTTGAACAAAACCAACATTTTGATATCGAACAAAAAGTTCTGGACAATGAAGCCAAATGTGCTTAAAATTGTGGCACCTGGGATCTCAATATTGAGTCCATATTTCTTTTCCCTCAAGATGAGTGACTTGACTTCATTGATGATTAGAGATTCGTAGGCATAATAAAAGATGGAAAAGTTCTTCAAGTACTTGAAAGCCACATTAGTAATATCTTTGGTGTTGATAAATAATCCACTGAAAAGTAATGATGCCAGTAATATCAACACACTAATGACAATAGAATTGTTCAGGTCCTCAAAAATGATCCCTACAGTTAAAATCTCTAAGGAAATGCCAAGGTTGAAGAGAACGACAATAGCCACAAATTTAAAAAATGCACCGTCTTCCATATTCAAGCCTACAGTTGGATAAACAACTAAAGCCAATAGAATTGGAGGGATGATCCTTAATGGAATGACATCGCTCAGTATCTTGCTGATATAATATGCGATAGGTGAGTAGTAGTTGTTAGAGCGTTCCTTGACAAAAATGATTCGCTCGAGTGCAAATGAGCTTAACCCTGTGAATGTTAAAAATCCAAAATACGTCAGAATGAAAAAAAAGAGACCCAATCTATTTTGGAAACCACTAATGTCATTTTCAACATGGAAATAAAGCATTCCCAAAAACAAACCTAACAGTATAGTCAATGCATAATTGCCTAACAGCAATTTTGGGTTTCTATAAATATTTTTGAATGTTCTCGAGGACAAAATAGACAATTGCTGAATGAAGGAAGCAGCCGAACTTGGTCTGCTTATCAAACTTCTGTCATTCTCAGATGATTTGACGAGTTCAATATCCTGTATCAGTTCAGAAAAGTAAGGGCTTTCTCTAAATAAAGAATGTAGGACTTGAGAATTCGTAGACCCATAATTTTCATCCCGAGATTCATCCGAAATGAGTAAAGTTCTGAACTCATCTCTATGAACAGCGTAATGTTCCCATTCATTTTGCGTTACTGTTGCAACAGAATCTCGATTGGGATCCACAACATGTACATTATGAGAACCATCATCCTCACTAGAGGGCAAAATATTTGCCTCAATATCATTCGTGGCGCTGGACGCACTTGTCAAATACTTTTTGGGTTCAAAAGTAATATCAATTAGGTAATCTGCAATATTGTAATCTGAAGGACATGTATAGCCACTATTACGAAGGAATTCGCTTACCTTCACAGCTTCTCCGGAGTAGACCATTTCACCCTCACTCAAAAGTACCAACTTATCGAAAGACTTAAAGATGTTAGACCGAGGTTGGTGAATCGATAAGACCAACGTTCTATTGTAGTGGTTTGCTAGTCGAACTAAACACTCGATAACATTGTTAGCATTGTTCGAGTCTAAACCAGAAGTAGGCTCATCTAAGAACAAAATAGAAGGTGAGGTGACAAGCTCACATGCGATCGAGACTCTTCGCTTTTCACCGCCACTGATGCCTCTTTCAAAATCATTTCCAATGATATGGTCCTTTATATCAAGAATGCGAAGCTCATCAAGTACTTGAAAAACTCTTTTTTGTTTAGCGGCAAAACTTATATTCCTCGGCAATCTCAATAGGGCGCTATTTAAAACTGTTTCATAGACTGTGAGTGTTGGCAGCAGATAGTCTTCCTGATCTACGAACCCAATTATTCTAGGGTAGTTTTGTTTTGTAACTTCAGTACCATTCACCCTTATAGAGCCCGAAACATCGCCAGTTTTACCCTTCATGGCCAAAATATCAAGCAGAGTGGTTTTTCCTGCACCTGAACCTCCCATAATAGCCATAATTTCACCTGACTTGACAGACCCACTTACGTTGCGAAGAACCTGTTTGGATCTTTTATTAGATGCGATTTTGTAACTGATATTTTCGAATGTTAAAGTGGTTTTCCAAGTAGATTTCATGAAATCAAAATCATCAAAATCTTCATCATCTAAAGCTATTAGGCCACCACCATTAAAGAGAGGGCTCTTGGACACAAAAAAAATGGCAACAACAGCTAGCCCAGTAACTGCGGCAGAGGTTAGCGACAGAAAGAGAATTTGGAAATTTGTTAATTTGTCCTTCGAGGGCAACTTGTAGCCAGGAATTTGACTATAATGAATACATTCGCCTGCCTCACATTTCAAAGTGATATAGGGATCTCCGAAAATGGTCAATATCAAGTCGTTCATACTGGGCTCACTAAATTTACATTTTCTCGAATTCAAATCGCAACTAAAATCACCGGGACCTTTGATAGTTTCTGTCAAAAATTCAGAAATATCAATAGACCCCTCTTTTCCACACAGCATCCTATCGGGTACACATTCGCACTGCACTTTTTCACAATCGTAATGTGATGCATTTTTTTGGATATCGTATTGAAATTTACAACTTGAAAGTCCACAGTAAAAGCTCTCGACTTCATCAATCCAAAACTGAAAATCACAAATTTCTGAGGTCTTGTTGCAAGAAAATGTAACTTGCGGCTTCTGGCCATTGAGAATCTGTAAAATTTTCTTGTTGGTAACATCACAACCCTGATGGAACTTGTTGATGATCATGCCATTCTTATAACAAGTGCCCTTTAGTCCTTCAGGCATGAAAGCATCACAAACAGAGTCTTCCTGACATACATTACAATTTATGCCTCCCCAACCAGATTTACACTTACAAGTTTCTGCATCTTCGTCTCTCTTTGGCCTCTCGTTATTGCCATCAGACAGCGCTCCGCATAACGGTTGCGAGCAATCATCGCCACCAAACCCATCTAAACATTCACAACGGCCGTTAAAGGAATTACACTCAGAAAATTGTTTACACTTGAAAATTGGGAGCATACAGTTGAAGCACGGGGGGCAGGTGTCATCGTCAGCAAAAAGTCCTATCTGTGGGGAAGCCGCTGTGACATGGGACTGTCTTAATATCTCTCCATTGACCGAGAATTGTCTTAGAACGGCCAATGTACAAATCAGCGCGTTTATGACGCGCATTTCAGGATTTTAGTATTGACTTGAATGACTTTTAGAAGTCCACTTGACAGTTGCACACTAGTTTAGCCACTCATATTCGTTAGAAGCGTTTCGTTCTAAAGAAGATATTCCATATTGGCCCCTGAAGTGTATAATTGTATACGAGTAAATAATTATAGGACGTTGGAATGGTAGTAAAGAATGAATTCACACATCAATACTGCCCACTTTTGTATACCTTTCTCACTCAAATGTTCGAAATCGTCTTCTAGTGTGTGCCATGTGGAAGGAAATGGAAAAGGAATAAGATGTAGAACGGGAACGCCTCGTGTAAGGAAAGGCGTATGATCATCTTCTATAAGGTTTTTACCTGCTGAAAGAAATCTATAGTCTGATACATCAAATAACTGATCGTCAGTACCTCCAAATTCTATTGAAAAGATCTTTTCAATTTTGCTTAGAGTTTGATAGAATATATGAGAAGAACTATGATAACTGGGAATTGTTCGACTTTCTTTGCTCCCTAAGAGATCCATTAAAATGAACAACTCGATATCATTCACAAGTCCATTGTCTTCCCAAGACGCAGCCAGATGTCTAGCACCATATATAGAATCTTCTTGACTCCACTGTTCAATTGCTTCTTCTCCATCGAAGAAAACTATTTTGATCCCAGAGAAGCCATCTGATAGTAATGGATCTGTAGCGAATGAGTCAATGAAGGAAGATATGTACATCAAAATTGCACACGGTGCAGCACTATCTGTACCGCCAATGAAACCATCGGGTAAAATTTTCGAGTCATAATGAGCGGCTAATACCAAGTAGCTGGATGCGTTGCGACCAAAAGTGAAAACTAGGTTTGTAAACGTGTAATCATTCTCTATAAAGCTGTCCGTTTCAATGGTCCAGTCACCTTTCAGATGCTCAAAGTGGGATATTATAAACTTTTGGACTTCCCGAGAATCTATGCTTCCTGGAATTCGTGTCCTATTAAATGGGAGAAGCAAGTTTGAGGAGCCAGTATCTTCTAAACTTAGGTACTTTGTTAAGGTCGCATTGTAAAAACTCTCACCTATTAAATTTGTAGTGACTAATCTAATCAGGGTTACGGACATTAGTAGAGGGTACAGCAACATTGTTGTGATACTTTTTATTCATTGCCGTTCGACGAGAGTATCACGAAATCATATATTTTCATTTTTGTTGATTCGATAGCCAAGTAATAGCCTAGTACAAATGGCTCAGATGAGCAGTACTTTAAGAGAGGGCTTCACCTCTCTTGGTTCAAATATAAATTCTGTCAGAACTCAAGAAATGCCCGAGTTTCTAAATCAAAGGCCCCTGGCCTCGAAAACCACAACTGAAATTGTCACAAACCCTGTTTTGAGCGACATGTCTGTACCTACTGACCTTGGCCTACCAAGAACTTCAGAAGATACGGAGAGGTCGAAAACTAGTCGCATATCGTCCATAACTGATGAGCCTGATAAAGAGCGCTCACCATTTTATTCGAAAGAGGATAATAGAGAAGAAGATGGTTTGGCTACGCAGTACGAGGATGATGTATTTGAAGAGACTACGCCCGCTCTGAACATTCAAAACTCTTTTCCGCCATTGGTGAAAGATGAAGAGCAGAAGGACTTGGTGATGCCTCAGTCAAATATAAATTCGATGCGCAAGCCTTTCCACCTTCCACTTGCAAATAGTGCCCGTGCAAAGAGGTCTAGCGTCTACGAATCTAAGTCAACAGTTACAGCAATTCCAATAAGAGCACCCAGCTCAAATGCACGAGCGTTTCATACTGATCTGGATGATTCTGTGTCCATAAAGAGTATGTCTTCCTCATTAACTGCTTCGTTTTCCAGAAGCCTTCTATTTGGATTCTATAATAATCATAAGAATTATAGCAAAGCCCCAAAAGGAGTGCTATCAAGAGAATATTGGATGAAAGACGGAAGCGCTAAAGACTGCTTTTCTTGTGCAAAAGCCTTTAATACTTTTAGGAGGAAGCATCACTGCCGTATCTGTGGTCAAATATTTTGTGGCAGCTGTACATTTCTTATTGATGGGGATAAGTTTGGTCATGAAGGCAAGATGAGAGTATGCCAGAATTGCCATGGACACGCCGATAATTACAATGACTCTAGCGATGAGTCTTCAATCGAGGATAATGTAAATGCCGAAGACATTAGTCAGAGGACCGATACCACAGAAAAATTCCCTCCAAATCCCGATATGTTTATATTGAAAGACGATGAAGTCCAAAGTATTCTTACCACCGGTGATGAAAGTAAAATGTTTCGTTCAACTCCACCGCCACCTCCAAAGATGGCTATTCCAGCGACCAGACAAGGTGGATCACTTGAGATAACTGTACCGAGTACTTCAGGCATTGCACTTGATGCTCCATCAAGACAAAGAAGAAATGCAAGAGATAGATACACTATTCGGGATGTTGATATGATGTCCCCATTAAATTCAGAGGCTTCTATTCGCAAGTTTTCAAGTAATTCGCCACAGCGGCACGCAGTTCACAACAAACACCAGAAGATGAACTTGAGGCATTCAATTTCAAGCTACATTAATAGCAATACGAATAATACATCTGAGAGATTATCCTCTCAATCTTCCAACTCAGTGGTTGCAAACTTTTCAAATAACAACTTCAAATTCGAATTCAATTATGGGCTGAATAACTTCCAAAATTACCTAAATAACAGTCACTCAAATTCTCCAAAATTAGATGCGAAACGTGTGAACAGAACAGAATCATCTCCACTCCTATCACTATCACATGACGAGCATGCCATAGAGAGTGATTCGAAGTATTATAGTGACGAAGGTTCGGAAGATGAAGGATCTATGTCACTCTATGCAGTTCTGAATGATTCACATCAGTATGATCAGAATCAAATACGGTCTATGAGAAATAACACAAAATCTTTCCAGAGAGCACAGGCCTCTCTGCAGAGAATGAGGTCCAGAAGAAAAAGTAAGAGCAAATCTAATGTTGCCTCCAATTCTGCGCGTAAAGAATTCGAGTTTTTCAACCACAGCAGCCCCAACTTGGTTTCTGTTGTAAGTAGCGATAATGATTTTACTCGTCCAAACGATTCCGCTGTACTGGTGAAGCAAAAATTCAGAAGTGACGCTGTCTCTTCCTCTAGAGATCTCAAACGGATCATATCCACTACTTCTGCATTCCGATCGACAAATCAAGAAAACAAATCAGAGTTAAATGATGTGTCGGAAGTCCACATGAATGCTTTGTTGAAACAAGTTTTAGATGACCAGAATGTTAAGGATGTTGACAAATGGATACAGTTGTTTGAACCAATTTTGCGAATTGTCCAAAACATTCAATTAGATGCCAGAAACTCTACTGGATTAGATTTCAAACAGCACTATGTGAAGATCAAAAGAATATGCGGAGCATCGATTGAAGATTCGGAATACATCAGCGGTGTCGTGTTTTCCAAATCATTACCGTTAAAATCGATGCCTCGAATACTAAAAAATCCGCGCCTTCTCCTAGTGATGTTCCCTTTGGTATATCAGAAGAATGAAAACCATTTTATGAGTTTAGACTCTGTTTTGGCACAGGAACAAGAGTACTTAAATAAGTTGGTATTAAGACTAACGTCATTGAATCCCGACATCGTATGCGTTGGCGCTAACGTGAGCGGGTATGCCTTGAAATTACTCGATAAAGCTGGAGTAGTAGTCCAATATAACATGAAACCTCAGGTTATTGAAAGGATTGCGCAATTGACGGACGCAGGTATCGCGATATCTGTAGATAAATTGGCGACAAACATTAAATTAGGAACTTGCGATGAATTCGAGGTCAAAACTTTTATTTATGGAAATATCAGCAGATCGTACACTTTCATCAAAGGTTGCAATCCGTCATTGGGTGGTACCATTATTCTCAGAGGTTATCCCAGTGATATTTTGAGGAAAATAAAGGACGTGGCTGAATTCATGATATACGCCGTGTTTTCTCTCAAGCTCGAAACTTCCTTCTTTAATGATAACTTCCTATCTTTGTCTACAACATTCTATGAGCAAGCTTTCCAAGAGAGGAGAGAAAGGGGCGCTGAAGGGTATTTCAGTGAATTCATTGATAAATTCCACCAAAGAATTTTATCTGTTTCACCAACAGTCCAATTCCCAATTCCATTTCTTCTTCAAAAAGCAAGAAACCTTGAATCTGAACTTGTAATCAAAGAAAACGAAAACAAGCAGCTTGAGGAGAGCAATTGGGCGATTGATGGTGACACAGAGAAAAGCATAAAGGATTTGAAATTAAAGTCTGCATTGACTCAACAGGATTTCAGGTATTTGGTTAAATTTATGCATGACAAGGAGCTTGAAGATTTAAAGAATAGGTTTACCTGGAGAAGCCGTCAATGGGAGCTATCGTATAATCTATCGCATAACATGTTGGGCACAGGTACCCATCAAACGATAAATGTCCTCTATTCCATGATTTCGACGAAAAATGCCACACCGTGCATTGGGCCTCAGTTAGTCAGCATTGATTACTTCTGGGACACTGACATTTCAATGGGGCAGTTCATTGAAAACATAGTTGCAACAGCAACCTATCCGTGTGCGCATGGTTGTGGAAGCAAATTAATAGATCACTATCGAAGTTATGTGCATGGCACAGGAAAGGTTGATGTTGTGATCGAGCAATTTCAAAGCCGCCTACCCGCCCTAAAAAATATACTTTTGACATGGAGCTACTGCAAGAGATGTGGAACTTCAACTCCGATTTTGCAGATGAGTGATAAAACGTGGAATTACTCTTTTGGTAAATACTTAGAACTTCTCTTTTGGAGTAGCAATGGAGGGATGACTGGAATAGGCAATTGTTCACACGATTTCGCTAAAGATCATGTCAAATACTTTGGCTACAATGATTTGATGATGAGAATGGAATATTCAAGTATTGAGATTCATGAGTTAATAATGCCTCGGTCAAAAGTTATCTGGAAGCCAAATATAGACATCAAATTGAAAGTTGAACTTTATTACCAAATATTGGAGAAGATTAACAACTTTTACAGTAGTGTTTCTGATAGGCTTAACAGGGTAAAACTGGACAGTATGTCAGATGATAAAATCATGGCTGGAAAGGAGAAAATTTGTGAATTGAAAATTAGAGTAAAAACAGAAAAGACGCAGTTGTTGGATTTGACAGATCAACTCTATAGGAACAGCCCCGGTGACCAGCATTTACTCCTTAATTCAGTTATACGTTCTTTACACGACAATGCTGCTGGTTGGGATTCTGAGTTCGCAGATTTTGAGAAGAGATTTCTACCATCTGAGACTGATATTGCTAGAATTACCGCCATGCAATTGAAAAAATTGTTTATGGACGCTGCTAAAGGTGATGGCTATCCTGAGGATACTGGAGAAAGGCCTGTCGACGAAGCTAGTGATGAAGAGTACGCATCTAAAATGCAAGAGGCAAATGAAAAGATGGCTCCAAGTTCAGAAGATTTGATGGTGTCAAGCGACATTTCAAAATTTGATGAAATGATGAAAGACCGACATGACTTGGAACAAATTTCCATAGCCAATAATAATAACAACACACTCGCATTTAGGCCACCCTTGCATTACCATAACACAGCACCAACCCTCAGTAAGCACCTCCAATCCGGTGTATCTTCTCTGCCTTTAGATGATATGTTTGTCGGTAGCGGATTTCCCCATAAATATAGTGGCCAGAGTACTTCAGAGGTACCTTTAAGGAACTTTTCTACTGGCTTTGTATCGGCCACCAAAAAGGACACCTTTAGAGATTTGCCAGCTCAGCTGAGACGTTTAAGCATGAGTAGTAATGGAAGTGGCGTTACTTTTCAAAGTAGAGATCATAATCCAGAAAGCAAAGTTGGACAACTTGCGAGTTTCTTTGACCAAATTCACTTCGATGCTTTATCCAAAGAATTTGAACTCCAAAGAGAGTTGGAGCGCCTACAATTGAATAGAAACAAATACAAGGCGCTTAGAGTTAAGTCTTCTAAGCCCATTGTGGAGATATATAAAAATGTTAAGGATGCTGTAGAAGAACCCTTACATGTGGACCATAAAGGTAAACCTTCCGCTCTCCATAACATCAGCACTGGTCCACACAAGGATGGATCAAATAATGCGCGCACTGGTCATTTGGCGTCTACAAACGAACTAGAGACCGAATTAGAGAATTCCATTCATCGGTGGGGAGAACGTGTTCTTCACGGCGAAGACAGGTTTGGTCCTGCGACCTCCGCAGAAAAAATAAGTACAGGGAATAGGAATAATTCTAACGAGCCGCTGCCACCTGTAACTACAACAACAACTGCTAATAAAGATACTTCAAATGTAGACGGCCAGCCAGAGAAGTCATCTCTTATGAGAACACTTACCAACTTCTGGGCAGATCGCTCAGCGACACTTTGGAAACCTTTGGACTATCCAACCACATCTTCGGAACATATATTTGTTGACAGTTTTGTTATCATTAGGGAGGATGAACCCAGTTCATTGATTGCATTTTGTTTGAGCTCTCTAGACTATCTACAAAAGATGAAGAAGTCACTTCAAGGGCAGGAAAAAACGAAAGGGGAGACACAGGCGCAAGGAAAACAAACCTCACAGAAAGAATCTGAAATGCAACCGGCTTCCGATGTCGGATCAATAGATAATTCACAGGCTCAACCGGGTCAGAACTTTACTCTACAGTCATGTGGAAGCTCGGAAATCGAAAAGACTACGTTACCAGGAAAAGAGGAAGAAAAAGATACCGATGGACCTGGTACAGAGAAAATTATGACTAAGAAGACTGCAATGCATTTACGATATCAATTTCAGGAAGGAAATTCGGTCATGTCGTGCAAAATATTCTTTGCAGAACAGTTTGATGCTTTCCGAAAGACTTGTGGATGTGAAGAAAACTTTATTCAGAGTTTGTCAAGGTGCATCAAATGGGATTCCAGTGGTGGTAAAAGTGGGAGCGCTTTTCTAAAGACTTTGGATGACAGATTTGTTATCAAAGAGCTTTCGCACACAGAGTTAGACTCTTTTATCAAATTTGCGCCAAGCTATTTCGAGTATATGGGCCAAGCAATGTTCCACGACCTTCCAACCGCGCTTGCAAAAGTGTTTGGTTTTTATCAGATACAAATAAAGAATTCTGTTAGTGGTAAAAGTTTCAAGATGGATGTAATCATTATGGAAAACCTGTTCTACGAGAAGAAAACCTCAAGAATATTCGATCTAAAGGGCTCGATGAGAAATAGGCATGTGAAGCAGACTGGAAAAGAAAATGAAGTACTATTGGATGAAAACATGGTCGAATATATTTATGAATCACCCATATTTGTTCGCGAATACGATAAGAAGCTTTTGAGAGCTTCACTGTGGAACGATACTCTCTTCCTGGCAAAAATGAATGTTATGGATTACTCACTAGTAATCGGTGTCGATAATGAAAGTCATAATCTAACTGTTGGAATAATCGATTTTATTAGAACATTTACTTGGGATAAAAAATTGGAAAGCTGGGTAAAGGAGAGGGGATTCGTTGGTGGCAGTACGAAAGAACCTACGGTTGTTACACCGAGACAATACAAAAACCGGTTTAGAGAAGCTATGGACCGTTATATACTGATGGTTCCTGACCCTTGGTTTCAGGAAAGTTATAATTAAATAAGCATTTATCAGTGACGATGAAAACTCAAGTTATGTCATTTACTGAATGAAGAACTGTATCGAACCCGTCGTCCGGGGACAAAGTCAAAAATTCAAAAAAATGGCGTCACAGACAGGATTCGAACCTGCGCAGGTAAAACCCAATGCCTAACAGCTTTCGATATGTCGAATAGCAGGGCATCGCCTTAACCACTCGGCCACTGGGACTCCAACTATAGAATTATTGTTTTAACAAATCTATCTAACCGATCTTTTTTACTACTAGGGGGAGCAGGGAGAAGCATTTAAATAAAATGCTCAGATCATGAATGGAATGTGTTGGAAAACATCATGCTAGCGAATCGAAGAGTTGCGAGTTTCAAGCCACATGCTTTATTCCAACAATTCAAGAAATCGCATTCGTAGAAGAAGAACACGGAAAAAAAATACACGACAGTCAAATTATTTTGTACCCTTCGCTCCCCCCTTCAAAGACGAGACTAAGGATAGTGGCTGTACTACGAGATAATTCGACCCAATTGGTGAACAAGGTCAAATTTATAGCTTAGAGTTTCCATTTGATAATTGAGACATGCCAGGTTCCTCTCGAATGATCAATTTCTTGAACTTCAATCAAACGGGATCATGCATTTCAATGGGCACATCTGAAGGCTTCGAGATTTTCAACTGCGATCCGTTTGGAAAATTCTACTCTGACGAAGGAGGAGGTTATGGTATTGTTGAAATGCTTTTCTCTACATCCCTATTAGCAGTTGTTGGAGTTGGAGACCAACCAGCCATGTCACCGAGAAGACTAAGGATAATAAACACGAAAAGACATTCGGTAATATGCGAGGTTACATTTCCTTCGACGATTTTGGCTGTCAAGATGAATAAGGCACGGCTAGTTGTCTTGTTGCAAGATCAAATTTACATCTACGATATCAGCAACATGAGATTGTTGCATACAATAGAAACCACGACAAATTCGCATGGGCTTATTTCCATTTCTCCTTCCTTAGAAAATAATTATCTGGCGTATCCATCACCGCCAAAAGTTATTAATTCAGAGATTAAAGGACATGCTACTACGAATAATATGAGTTTATCGTCTAATGACTTGATACCCTCAGTGAACGTTAATCACAGAACAGTATCATCAGTAGATTCACAAGATTTTGGGACCGATGCCATAAGCAATGGCAACCCTCCCTTAGATGCTGACAATCCTATTACGCCCACGCCGAACCACACCAATGGGAAGAACAATATAGTAAAGAATGGCGATGTGATTCTTTTCAATATGCAGACACTCCAACCAACGATGGTCATTGAGGCACATAAGGGAGAAATAGCTGCACTGACTCTGAGTAGAGATGGAACTCTACTCGCCACCGCTTCTGAAAAAGGAACAATTATCAGGGTTTTTTCGGTAGAAACAGGCTCGAAGGTATACCAATTTAGAAGGGGTACATACCCTACGAAGATATATTCAATGAGTTTTAGCGACGACAATCAATTTTTGGCCGCCAGCTCGTCAAGTAAGACTGTCCACCTTTTCAAACTTGGCAAGGCGGCTAGTGAGACGGGTAAGGTGGATACGCATAACAACAGTGACTTAGAAGACCAAGAAGAGGATGATTATTTTATTGAGGATGTTGATGACGGTGACGGCGAGAATGAAGACGAAATTTCTCTGGGTAATAACTCCGCAGCAAGTTTTGACTCTTCTCAAACAGATAACTTGTCAATAAAAGAGCCGGTGGTTGATGCTTCGAGGAGGACAGTCGGTCGTATGATCCGAAAATCGTCTCAAAAACTATCGCGAAGGGCAGCAAAGACTCTGGGCGCTTATTTCCCTCTAAAAGTAACATCTATTTTAGAGCCCTCTAGGCATTTTGCAAGCCTGAAGCTTCCTGTTGACAGTGGTAGTGGCATCAAAACCATCACAGCTATAGGTTCACCCATAGATATTGATCGCGCGGAATATCCTGAGCTCTTTGATGACGGATCACTAGGAAATAATGAGTCAACATCAAGCATAGTAAAGATGTTACCTGTTCGCGTGGTCTCTTCTGAGGGGTACATGTACAATTACGTCCTTGATCCAGAGAGAGGAGGCGACTGTCTCCTTCTAAGTCAATACTTTTTGCTTATGGATTAACTGATTGGTAGTATTGATTTCGGTCAAAGCCCACATATATAATGCGAACAGGTGAAGAATTGCACGACGAGTGGCGCAGGGTGGGAACCTTTTTTGGATATTTATTTCTGGCCGCTTTTTCGCTTGTTCGAGTTGTCAGCAAAATCACCAGTTGATGATTCCACAATTGTTGGTATAATATGAAAAGGAAGTACGCTGTGTAAATAAATCTAAGTAAGCGATCTGGGCATAAGAAACGATCATTCGAAAGGAGTAGCCATTTTAGAGACCCGTCTAACAACAAGTCTACCGAAGATTGAATACTGTTAATAAACACCAACTCTTTATAGGCAGCTCATTTGACTTGATGAATATTCGTAATAGCGTTTCTCGACCTTATAACTCATAAACTATGAAGTTTAAAAAGTAGGTAATTATGACAAATGCAGTAGCACTATTAGTACCTAAATTATTCACTTGAGTATGATATTTACGATTAAAACGAGACAAAAGCCCGTCTAATACTTCTACAAATTTACTATTAAGAACTCAAGACTTTCGTGTTTATATTTCGTCCATTGCTCGTTCCCAGATACATTAGGGAGTTTTCTAAATGTGCGACTTGTTACCCTGAAAATATTTTCGGAGACCAGTAAAGGAGCATCAAGATTTTCTATAATTATTAAAAGTATAGATAAGTATCGCCATCGTAAAGAAGTGCAGGAGCCTCCCAATTAGGATTCATAGATATTAGTTAGCTGAAGTTTATTTTGCGCGTTTGATTTTTAGTTGGAAGATTCTTCATCCCGTCGAGAAAAAGTGAGAAGACAAGTGTATTGCTTCTGAGATTTGGTATCTCACTATTGATCATATACAGAATAAGCAAGTGTATTGCAAAATTACAATGGTATTTTCCAGTGGAAAATCTTCCAAAGCACCTGCCCTTTTTGATATTAGGATAAAATCTGCAGACCATGATGTTATAGTCGTAAAAGGCGCCCCACACGATGCAGCCTCTGTGCTTCTATCAGGCACAATCGTTCTCTCCGTTTTGGAGCCAATGCAGATCAAGAAATTGAATCTTAGGTTGTATGGAATGCTCCGTTTGAATGTGACTACAACTTACCGAGGTCCTAAAGGACCCGCTCAGAGAAATCTCAAATATGACAAGAGATTCTTCGAGCATGTCTGGGACAACATTAACATTCAGGACTATTTCCAGAATCTTTATGATAATTATGGGTCACAAAGGTCCATGATAAGTAGAACAGGCTCAATGGGTAATCTACCCAGGCTGCATAACAAGGCGAAATCGACAACTTCGCTGATGTCTTTGGGAACTTCTAACTCAAGTGGTAACTCTCACATCCTTGTTCAAGGCAATTACGAGTTTCCTTTTAGTGCAATTCTTCCAGGTTCTGTCACTGAAAGCGTGGAGGGCTTGCCAAATGCTTCAGTCATCTATAAGCTGCAAGCAACCATCGAGAGAAGCAAATTTGCGACAGACTTAATTTGCAAGAAGCATTTGAGAGTGGTACGTACGTTGACACCAGATTCGATTGAACTTAGTGAAACCATGTCTGTTGACAATACATGGCCCAATAAAGTAGATTACTCAATATCAGTTCCTGGGAAAGCTATCGCTATAGGGTCTGCCACAACTATCCATGTCTTGATAGTTCCGCTCTTGAAGGGTCTTAGATTAGGCCCTATCAAGGTAACTCTCGTGGAATATTCATCTTACTGTGCGCCGTATGGTGTCGCAAATAGCCAAGAAAGGATAGTGAACAAGATTAAACTAACGGACCCTCTGAACCATTTGACGACAACTAATGACAATAACGATGACGAATTTGCATTTCAGGACAAGTGGGAAGTTGATACATTGTTCACAGTTCCCCCAAGTTTGTCTAAGTGTACTCAAGACTGTAATATTCTGTCTAACATTAAAGTACGTCACAAGCTCAAATTTGTGATATCCCTGATAAATCCGGATGGGCACATATCAGAGTTAAGAGCATCGCTGCCCGTACAATTATTCATATCACCATTTGTTGCATTAGGTGTTAAAGCAACTGATTCTTTGGATAGTAGCGCAAGTGTTTCGGGTTTAGACTCAGATGTTGAAGAAGGAGATGATGAGATGATTTTCGCAAATACAATGTCTGAAATTGATTTGACCACAGTCGCGGGTCAAAGCACATCAGGAACTCCAATTCCAAGTTCCTCGTCCAACTTTCTTGCACCTCCTAATTATGGTAACCACATATATGATCGATTATGGAGTGAAATTGCACTAGATGATACGCCAGTGAACTCAGGTAGACAATCACCTGTAGAGTCCCATCATGAATCAGCAATGAATAGTCAGCAGAACTTGAATGCACTCCAGCAGGGTTTGCAGAGATTGCATATTGAACAAGAGTCAGGAGAGGTCGGAACAAGTGATGCCAACGACCAAGGCATAAGCTTTAGTCCCAGATCGATTGCTCGAGCTGGGACATCAGTTTCCCTTTCCACTGCCATGCAAAGTGACTACTTTGCTATGCCTGTTCCTCATCATGTTCAAAGCCTGCTTAGCATCCCAACGGGCTTGAATTCCCCGACGCCGATGCTCTCGCCGGGCTTAGACCACATTTCACGGTCTAATTCTTACGGTCCTCAAAGCTCTCCTACTAAACCCGATTGGAAACTCAATACTTTGAGCAGAGTACCATCTTATGAAAACGCCATGAAGTCAGATCCTTTGCCTGCAGACTTACCTCCCGCGTATCCAGATGAGGATTCAATCGACCGCAATATTGGACCGGAAAGACCGAAACTAGCACATCAGAAATCTACTGGCCTTCAAAAAACGACCAGTGGAACGCAACT
>JAJLUF010000172.1:0-18716 GCA_030569995.1 Lachancea cidri
AAAGAGAAATATTTCGATAGCTAAGCGATCGAAAGGTGAAAATTTTCAATGGATTGAAAAAGATGACCTGCTCGACTTCTTATCGATAAGAAAGATAACGAACTTTCAAGAGTATAAATAAAAACTTCTTAATATCAGTGAATGAACATAAGCATTCAAATAAGTGCTTTGTTTCATGAACTCTGAATCTACCAATCTAGTATCTTCGACTGATAAAAATAACAGTTACAATGCTGTCTCTACAACCGTGGATTATGGATACGTAAGCGATGGGAGGTCTGTTTCTTCAACTGATACTTGCCCCAACAGGTTTAGATTAATGAGTCCTGACTATCAAAATCCTGATGAAATTTATGAAGAACTCGAAGAGGCTACCTCGATGGGGAAAGAGATAAAGGTTATACTGACAAGTTCGATCCCAATTACTCTAACGTTCTTCATGGAATACGCAATGACTGTAAGCTCCCTATTCATCATTGGGCATTTTGGCCAGCCAGAAAATCTAGCGAGTGCATCACTAGCTGTGATGACATTTAATATCACTGGTCTAGCAGTCATCGAAGGTATGGCCACCTCACTGGATACCTTCTGTTCTCAAGCATTTGGCGCCCAAAAGTATTCGAAGGTCGGACTTTATTTTCTACGGTGTACGATGATGATCGCAGTAACTAGTTTACCAATTGTTGTCCTGTGGTGGTGCAGTAAGTCGTGGCTTATGTATTTGATTCCCGAACATGACTTGCTAGATGAAGTTCAGTCATTTCTCCGAATTCTTTCTTTCGGAATTCCAGGGTTAATACTATTTGAGACCGGGAAAAGATTTGTTCAGGCTCAAGGCTACTATAAGGCTAGCACATGGGCACTAGCGATTACTGTTCCTGTTAATATTGCTTTGAGTATCTACTTGACGAGACAATTTGGATACTGTGGAGCCCCTACGGCTATAGCAATAACATATTGGATGATGGCATTTATTTTACTACTGTACTGTCTATTAATCGAGCCAAGTACCTTACAATGCTGGTACCCCATCAATGCAAGCCGTTTCCACTTCAAACGTGTGTTTTCGAATTGGGGACCAATGTGCAAACTTGCTATCCCTGGTTTAATGATGATTGAATCCGAATATTTGTCTTTCGAAGTTTTAACAATTATGTCGACTCATTTTGGTGTTGAAGCGATCGCTGCTCAATCCGTTGTAGCCAATTTGGGTTCTTTGATATATCAAATCCCATTTGCCATGGGTTGTGTAGTATCAACTCGTGTTGCTAATTATATTGGTATGGAACGACTCACTAGCGCAGAAATTGCCGTGAAGGCTTCATACTTCATTGGTGCGTGCAGTGGAATTTTCAACTTTTTGGTTATTATACTTGGTAATAAATGGTTAGCCAGGCTTTTCACCAATAATGAAACTGTAATTGAGCTTGCACATCAAGTTGCACCAATATTAGCAGTAAATCAGCTGTATGATGCCATTACAACTTTCAGTGCAGCTATACTACGTGCACAAGGAAGGCAGGTCATTGGGGGTGTGCTGAATATTATCGCGTACTATGTTATCGCTTTACCCCTCAGTGGTTGGTTTGCCTTTGGCCCGCTGCATTTAGAAATAAAAGGCCTTTGGTATGGTTGTGGTGTTGGGATATTCCTTTTATCAGTTGCCCTAACATTTTTTGTATACAAGAGTAATTGGCCCAAAATTCTCGACGAATTTTTGGCTAGAGAGGAGAACGAATTCGAGGTAGACTTGAATAGTGTTGATACCAATGAGTTGTGACTAATAATCCTGTTATGTATAATATACAATAATTGATTTATCGACGTTTCTATATTATCCAAAGATCTGGATATCGTCGTTCTTAATAGCTTCAGTTTCTGCTTCATCTTGCTTTTCTTCAACGTCTTCAACTTCATCGAAGTTGACACGTTGACCAAAAAGCCCTGCAAAAAATTCATCTATCTGTTCATCTGACCACCTGAATCCTCCATTGACGGGTGCTTCAAAATTTGCAATAGGCTCTTGGATTGTATATTTTAATTTTCTTCCTTTTGAAGCTTTTGTGTCAACGTTCTTCTTGAGTTTATTGTTAGAACGAGATGTCAAAGCAATTGTTACACCAGAACTCTCATTTTGAGAGCCTGATATTTTCTTGTCCACTAAATCGTTCAACAACACACGGTAGAAGTCCTCATCATCGAAAATATATGGATTTTCGGCAATATCAATTGTCTTGTTATTTTTTCTTCTAGGATCATAATTCTTTGGAATATCTGGATTTTCCTCTTCAGAGTCTCCCTTTTCTTCTTCGTCTATCGATTTCAGTTGTTCAAGGTGTCCACGTTCTAAATCTTCTTCAAACCCTAGTGGCATGACACTCCTCCTATTCAAAGTTGTACGTTTGAGTAACCTCGGTGAGTCTGCTAGCTGATTTTCAACTTGGATATCCGCTGTCTGGTTAATAGCTTTGAATTTTGAAGAGGAAAGCACTGATTTACCAGATGCCGAAGAGATCTTTTTTGACCACTTATTCAAGACAGCGGACCTGTAATCTCTCAAGCGATCGTCTAGCTGCTCGGTTTCTTTGCATAATTCCGAAAACGATCTTTTCTTGGTAGCGGGGTGATTTTCGCTGTCATCCTGGATAATATTGTCGCCAACTTGAAATTCTTGCCTGAAATCAACTAGTTGGCCCATAATCTTCAACAAGAGCTTCGTTGTTTTGCCAAGTAGTTTCTCATTCTTTGGGGAACTTTGAATAGCAGTTTCCCAGGACTCTGCCGACAATGGCAATTGATTTGCCGCAGTGAGTGCCTTCTGCATTTTGATTCTTGTGTCTATGATATGATCAAAGGCTCTGGTCTGTTCCAAAATTGCATAGCCCTTTGCAGCATCTCTTTGTGTAGATTCAGAGAGTTTCTGAATGGACGATTTTGCCTCTTGATGAACGAGAGCTATCATGCGCTGCCTTTTAATTTCAGTGTCTTCTTCCTCCTCATCGTCATCGCTGAGCGGTTTATCTTCATTTTCCTCATTCTCCGAAGCATCTTCATCCTCTGAGTCAGTTCTGAAGGACATAGCATCTCCAGAATCACTTTGCATGGATTGAAGCTCGTCGCCACTTTCTGTTTCGAGTTTTTCATTGGCACTTTCTTCTTCGCCGCTCAAAATTTCACTCGCTGAATCAAAAATATGCTCCCTAGAACCCTTCGCTCCCTCATATTTCTGGTCTCGTAGTGCGATTCCTTCGTCTCTTATCTTCGACTTTTCTACGGCAACGTAGTGGGATTTGACTGCTTCGTCATTTTCAGATTCTACGTTTGAGTCGTCACTGTCATCTCTATGTTCGAACACATTGCGTTCGTTATCTTCAATATCAAAATCTTCCGTTACCGGCTTGTTAACGATCTCAGCGATCTGGTCTGACAAGGATTTACCCATCCTGGCTTTACCTCAGTATTGTATAGCTCATCTGAAGAGCTCATCGCATTAAAATTTTTTTTTTCAATTGCTTTTCAAAGTCACGTGATAATTAGAGGAAATGTTCACGTGATTGTATAGCCGCCAGAATTAACTAAGAGTAATAAACACTTATAAGGTGTGAATAAACAGTTTACAAGTGAATATTGGTTAGGTGCTGGTCCATTCGAAAGCCTAAAAGGACTAATTGGTATACCAGAGTGTGCTTGGGATGTTTTGTTCAAAGAAAATAAGCTTTAAAATGAGAATATCATAAGAGTTGAGCTGTGCAATGGATTTCCACTATGATAATATCAATACGACGTGCACTTAAAAGAAGGTCGGTGAAACTGCCGAGTCACTATTAAACTAGTGGAAAACAAAAAGTTTCTAAATTGTCAAATCAGTTCATCTATGTTTCTACAGCTACACCAGGCACTGCCAACAGAATTGTTCGTCTATGCGATAGCAACGAGAGTCCTGAAACAATTCCCAACGTCCAACAAGGGTTTCTTTTGTTATCACAATATGCTTAAAAGAAATGACAACTGCATGTGTCAGAATCAAGGAATACAATGAGCTACTTGAGGGCTGGAATCTTCATGGTAACATCACTTCGCGGTCAATATTGCTGATTTTGATTAGAGTTCAGCAACATTACCAGACCTTCCCGATCACAATCTAACTCAAAAATCTAGCTCCCGAAAGATCCATTCAGATCTCATCAATTTTGACAAACATCGAAGACAGTTCAAGTGATAATACTATGTAACACCTATGGAACGAAGCATAACAGGCTTGATGTAATACATCTGAACTGAATTGAACCGTATATCAACACTATAGCTATTAATTGGAAATCACGTGCTTCTTATCCAATCATATCCAAGTTTTTAGGACCCACACAATCCACCCTGTTTTTCAAAAAAAACAAAATTTTCATATAGGAGAAGCTGTGAGTTGACTAGTCGTTATAGTTGAAAGCATCGAGCTATGTTCAACAGAGTCTCCTATCGTTCCCTGGCAACTGCCGCCAAGGCTGTTAAGCCTCCCATTCAATTGTTTGGTTTAGACGGTACCTACGCTACTGCATTGTTCACAGCAGCTTCCAAGGCGACCTCCGTTGAAGCTGCATCCAAGTCTTTAACCCAGTTGTCTGAAACTGTCGCCAAAGACCCCAAGTTGACTACTATTTTGAATAACCCTGCATTGTCTGCTAATGATAGAAAAGTGGTTGTCGAAACCTTAGCTAAATCTCAATCTGGTCTTGATGTTTCTGTGACCAACTTGTTGAGGGTTCTTGGGGAAAACAACAGATTGAATATTTTAGGAGATGTTACCAAGCAATTCTCCAAGTTGACCGATGCTTACAATGGGTTGATTCAAGCTACTGTCACGACCGCTCAACCCCTAGATCCTAAATCATTCAAGAGAATCGAGAAGGCGCTGGCTCAGTCGAAATTGGTGGGACAAGGCAAAAGTTTGAAATTGGAAAACACGGTTGAACCAGAAATCCAAGGTGGTTTGATTGTTGAAATTTCCGATAGAACTGTTGACTTATCCATCGCTTCTAAAATCCAAAAACTAAACCAATTGTTAAAGGAAGCTATTTAAATGAGGGAGTACTTATAACGAAACACACATAGTTTTTTTTATATTCATTAATGACGTCCAATAAAAAAACTGGAAGAAAACATTTACTGATCCTTTTTAGAACTAAAACCTTTGCCGATCCTGGCCTGTCTTTCAGCTTCTCTCTTACCCAAAAACTCCTTGTATTTATCGATAGTGATACGTCTTTGAGCACGTTCGTATTCTTCAAACCCGTGAAATTTGGTGCCGCAGACGGTATCCCACAAGGTGAAGAAAGGTTGCGCATAATTTGTCTTGATACCGAACTGTTGGTGATGAATATCATGGTAAACAGCATTGTTAGGGAACAACCATTGGAATGGATCCCATGGCAAGGCATATCCACAGTGATCGTCCACCGTTTTCATTGTGGAAAATGTGTATAGAAGGACTTGCTCTCTATGAGTTAGCCCTGTCACGATGGCGGCAATACCTGCCCCGCAAGTATCTAATAAAAAGCCTTCTGTAGGAGCATTGTACAAAGCACCGTAAGCGTATGGAACATACAATCTGTGATGTCTCGAATGATACATTCTGTAGAGAGTCTTGTTTGAGTGCATGAGTCTATGCAGCCAGTATTGCCAAGAATCGATGATGCAGAAGCCCACAAACACCTTGGCGAAAGAGATTCCGTACAAGTAACCAAAATAGATGACTTCGTTAGGGATCCAGAATGGGAGTGATCTTCTCCATTCCCACATCGCGCGGGCCTCAAACCCTGTCATGGGTGCCCCATCGAAATATACAAGAGCTGCACCTGAAACTGTTTGCACAACATGCTGGAACAGAACTTCGAATAAAACCTCGATACGGCCAGCCTTGTTTCTTGATGCGACCTCCTTGGAAGGATGGATTCTGAACTTCTCAGCCAGTTTGAAAGTGTCGATAAAATGGAACATCATCGAAAAACACCAGTAAGCCACAACCGGCAGAACTAGAGACAGGTGACCATCTGAGATCCAAGGTAGAAGAGAGCCTTTAGGGACTAGCATCACCTCGGGAGCTACCGGGGAGTCCATGAACGAATACGCGCCTTTCAGAGCGTTTGTAGCCATCGTTGTAGCGTTTGACATTTCTATTTGTAAGTAACGAGTGGGAGGTGTGAAAAATTTCGCTTTTAAAAACGACTTAGCAAGGGAACAGCTATAATAAATAAATTGGGCGATGCGCGATTAACCAAAATTCGACACATTAGAACAAGTTATAGACTCATATAGTTGTTTATATACATTCGGATGGACGCGTCGACTTGAGCCGGTGGTTTTTTCGTGCTGCAATCACCTCACTGGCACATCTCGCGATTTGCTTCTAAACGAGCAGATGCATTTAATAAGTGGAGTGAGAGAGCTCAGAAACGACGGATATAACTATATACACGGGAGTTGGATGCGCTTCTTAAATTTACAGTAGTTCGCTGGCAGAGCATAGTGATGACCTTTCTTTCTTAGTTTGGGTTGATCAAACAGAAAGGTCACGAGCTGCTTCTTCTTGAGCCCTTAGCTTGGAAAATTCCTCTTTCGCCTTCATACCAAGTTCTTTAAGTAATACCGACTGTTCTCTAGCAGAGTTGCCTAGCCGGGACATCACGGAGTGTTGTAACTCTGGTAATACGGGTTTCCAGCACTTTTCAACATCACCCATTCTCCATGCATCTTCCCAGTGAATTGTTGCCGTTGCAATTCCGGCCTTACTTAGAGACTCTCTTAAATCGGCAACTGCCTCTTGTGTGTACGTAGGACGATATTGAGCCGAGTACCAAACGTGGCCAAACTCATCTTTCTTCCTGAGTGCATCAGCTTTCTTAGCTTGGCTGACGTCCCGTAAGTAACGCAGACGGCACAGATTCTGATAGAGAGTCACACCCTCCTCATATGAGGGGGTATCTACCACTGCCATGCATCGCCATATGTCGCGTCTCGTCGAAGGTTTCTTGTTAGACCAGTCTGGACGCTTAAACAAGGTCTCGATTTGGGTCTGAGAGAAAACCGGTAATTGGGAGTACAAAACTTGGCCTGACTCCAAATTACGGAACAGGAACACTTGTGGAGCGAACCCTGCAGACTTCAACCAATGTGCCGTACGGAAACGAGCTGATGCGACCATTTTCGAAACCCAGGAATCGATGTGATGCTAACTATAAAGTCAAGACAAAAATTTTTCAATACTCAATAGCATATAATTGAAAGGAAAAATGGCAAAATGCGATAAAATACTAAATAATAAATATGATTGACAAGATGTTTCATTTGAGAGCAATGATGGGCGCTTTAGAGTATTCATAGCTCACTGAAGGCGTACTCGTAGAATGCCAGAAGCTTGAAGAAGCTGAAGTAACGTTGTTCGTGACGCGTGATCTTTACATTTGCAGTATACAATACTTGTCCACAGCCTTATCTCGAACATGTCCTATAGCTCTATGCTTCGTTCAACCTATAAGGTTGTGCCAACATCGAGATTGGAGGCTCTAAGCCAATTACCACATGTACAAGAACCTGGTCACTTCGATGTGCTTTATGAGCCTACTACTGAAGAAACGTCATATGTCGCTAGTCAGGAGTGTAAGGCTTGTGGGGCGATGATTATGGACAAATGTGCAACCACTCAAAACCAATGGGTATGCGCTTTTTGTAATGGATACAATGAGCTTATAGAGAAACCGTCATCCTCCTCGTACACGTGCTTCAGGGAGGAAGTGTCAGCTTCTGACTCGCTTGTTCTGTTACTAGACCTCAATGGAGACGATGCAAATGATTTGTGTGCTTTAAAAAAGGTGCTGAAAGAATCGTTGAGTGAAGCCAAAGCTTACCGCTGTGGCATTATAACGATAGATGGAGGAGGTCAGGTAACGTTGCATTTCTCCGGAGGGCCTGTTTCTTTCTCAAGCGAAGACAATACAATCACATCTAAAGCTGGCAAACAGGACCTGGCGTATTTCGAAAAGAAATTGCCCGATAAAGAGACCTTTTGGAGGAGCGCTGAAGATGCAATAACTCTACTAGGAACCCTGACAAGCGTTGGGAGAACTTCTGGCCTGCGCCATAAGCGTGCTACCGGATTGGCTTTATTCCTTTCATCATTATTTGCTGGTGATGGTGCTATTCTCCCCGTTCTTTCATTCTTAATGGGACCCTGCACAATTGGCCCTGGGAAAGTTGTACCTAAAAAGTTGAAGCATCATATGAGACAGCATCATGACCTCGACTCGGATAAAGACAAGTATTTCAGCTCAGCAAGATCATTCTATGGTGCATTATCTAAAAAGATTGGTGTCAGAGTTTTTGTTTCTTCTCTAGACCAGATCGGGATTGTGGAAATGTTGCCATTGTGTTCTAGTGTGGTGCAGTTTGACTCCTTTGATGAAGAAAGATTTGCAAATTCATTGAAAAGTCGAATTCTGGAGGTGCCGGGTGCAAGCGAGATTACAGTTTATGCGACTAAGGGCCTATTAATCGATGGCTGCTATGGAAATGTGACGAAGCTAAAACATACTCAGCCAATCTATAGTGATACGCCTTGCGGAGTCTCTGGGACTAATCGTTGGGCGTGTAGCAGTTCAGAGTCATGCGTCTCATTTTCTTTTAGGGTAGACACGACTTCAACTAAGGCAGAATCTTTGGATACGGTTCCAGAACATATGGCTATCCAATTAAAATACGCGTATGTTAAGGGCTCCAAGATTTGCACGAAAATAGATACCCTGATAATAGCGACCACAAATCACAATATGTCAACAACCACTTCCATCCAAGACTCATTTGATTCAGATACTGCCCTTACGTGCTTGATGAAGCAAATCGCATTTGATCAAGCTGTCAGGAGTCACATTCACTCGTTTGACCTCGAGAAATGGCGCTATAAAATCGACTCGCTTGCAGCAGCGCACTACAAATTACGAAGTAAAGGTCTTAGCGAATTCCTCGAATATTTGTACCGTTTAAAATGGACTCCCCTTTTACAAAAGCGAAACACTTCACCTGACGAATCGGCGCTATTCCAATTACTGGTTCTCACTAAATCTACGTCCATTTGTGAGCTACTCTGTAAACCTCGGGTCGTTATCTTCGCGGAAGATCGTCAAATAGAAGCCAAAAACTTAGATGAGCAATTGTTACGTGTAAAAGAGGCGATGTGCGTTGACGGAGGAAACTTCGTGGTCGTTAGGTTTACCGGCGAAAGTGAAAATGCCAAACTTGCAAGTAATTATGCTCAAACCCTCGTTAACTCACGTTGGCCACCCCCATTGTTCAAGAAAACATCTGTAGGTGGTAGTCAAGATCGATTTTTCATCAGCAGTCTAATTCCTCAGACCGGCCTGCACACTGAAGACATTTCTCTCACTGACTACCTGGACCTAATACGCAAGATCTCTCAAGATATGTAGTTTTTAATAGAAATTTTAGTAAGAATACGACGGTGAATAAATTCATGATTTCTTTAAATTTCTTCCACTCTTCTATATGATAGAATATGTTTGTCAAATATAATATATTTTGCTCAATTTTAAAGCAAAGGCGAGAACTTTATCACGCGACTGTCTTCGAAAAATTGTTCATATTTCTTAACAAAAAGCGCTATCAGAATTTGATACAAGGAAGTTATAAGTACCTAGGGTTGCCGAAATCTTGACTTGGCTCACTATTACTTTACGAATTAAACTGGGAGTGAAACTGTGCATACATGACTGTTCTTACGAATCGAGAAGACGTCTATTATTTACCGGTGGGTCTCACGCTTCTGCAAAAAGATCTGATGGAGATCCTCATCTCTTTGCATGCATATTCTTTTCTACAGCAGTATGAACCAGAAGAAGTGCCGAAATTATTTAAAATGAAAGATGACGTTGAGTTAGCATTGCCGCCTTTATCCTATTTACAGCTAACTTGCATGTTATCTGCTAATATTCGCGCGATCGCCAATCATCCATGCATGCTTGTCGAGCATTATATGCCACGTCAATTTCTTCTGATGGAACCTGGTGAACGCCTTATAGGTGCAAGTGATAAGTTTCAAAAGCTTGCGCGTTTGTTAGACAATCTTGTTTGTCGTGATCGCAACCGTTTCCCAAAACCACTACAGATTGCAATTATTTCGCACAGCGTTAAAGAGTTGGATCTGCTGGAGGGTTTTTTACTAGGAAACCCCGCTAAACTAAAGAGACTCTCTGGGACTAGCCTTTTCGATGAAAGACATATGTATGGCGATCCTGATACCGAAGGAAGCACACCACCTATCTCCACAGGTTATATGAAAGATGATTACGATTATGGAAAGCGTAATGGTGATTCAAAAAGACCCTCCAAGAATAATGAAGATTGGTTCTTTTTGGCAACGACGAAGCATATGTCGCACGCTGTAGGCCTTTTCGACGATTATGATATCGATATGATAATCGGTTTTGATCCTATGATGGACGAACATTTAGAATCGGTGGTCAAAATGAGGAGTGGTAACAAATTGGTACCGTTAATCAAATTACTTGTAAGAGATTCACCGGACCATTACACATTATGTCATGGTGATGCCAGAGATGAAGATGAGCTTATGAAAGAGTCTCTGACTCACTTCATTAAAAATAGGGAGAGCATAACTAGAAACGGGGATCCTTACTGGATGAGGCAATTCGTTGAGGACTTATTGAGTGGGGAAAAGAATTTGACAAGTTTGCCAGAAATTCAATTGTCCAAAAATAATACAGATGACAGTCTTGTTCATGATCTTACCACATATGGGGGGCTTTCCAAATTACCAGACGTTTCTTTTAAGTTAGCACCTAACGTAGGTGATCTAGATATCAAAACTTATCAAGCGAAACTAATGGACTTAATTGTGTCGAGATTAAATTCGTGTGAAGAGGAGTATCACATCAGAGAAGAACAAATTTTGGGTAAACGTCTTCGAGAGACCTTACGTCAAAATCAATTCGATGAGACGAAAGTAGAGGCTGGCCAGATGTATAAAAAGTTGAAGAGCAGCGAAGGGAGTCTGGCAGACTCGATAAAAAAACTTTCCAGCGTGAAAGCCGACTACGGAAAATCTCAAGACCGGTTCACAATTCTACAGGAAAGAAAGCGTCATTTAGAGAGGCTGGCCTCAACTCATAATATTGCCGAGAATCTTCAAGTCATGAGTGATAAACTCATCAAGCTTAAAACTGAGCTCGTTGAACTCACAGCGGAGAGTTCGAAACAAACAGGGCTCAACGACCAGCTGCGACTAAAATATCAAGCAAAGTCTACGGAAGCGGCAAACCAGTCCATGATTCTGAAGGGCCTTCAACAAACTCAGGAGTTCCTGAAAAAGGAGATTTCGGGGCCAGCAATGACGCTACAGACAAATTATGCATTGGAACAAGAGAAAACCCTCCAACGTCATCTTGACCAGTTGTCTCAACAATCCAATTTTTTGCATGGCTATATCAAAAAAATGCAAAAGCAGTATTCGCTAAACGGCATAGCGCCTTCAGAGAATTCGTCCTCTTCAAACTCAAGGACTAGAAGAGGAAGATCAACTGCACCCATATATACGTAAATAATTGAATTATATCAAGCTTTGTATCATTTCGTCAGCGATTTCGATCAATCGTTATATTTGACTTAGGTTTCAACAAACCCACACATGATCCATCCTTTGGAAACCACTCAAAGTTATAAGCGGGAAGCAACTTCTTCTAAACCATTAAACAATTAAATACAGAGGCTATTTGCAGTTCATCCTAGATAGTATTAATGAGCATTGCGGAGGAAACTATGGACTCATTCCCTTCCTTCTTTGAACAAAGTTGGATGAGTTTTGAGGTCCGTTTCACTAGATGGTTGCAATACTGGGGACCTTTAAAAGGACCTCTGTGGCAAATGGAACAGTGTATTAGGATTTATATGGTCGAGACACCATGGTACGGGTTCATTAGAGATTATCTTTTTATTTCATTTTGCTATAATATTGTGTGTTGGCTATGGATCAATATCCGTGGATATGGATTAGTGAAATCAATTGAAATGTCGATTGACTACGTGTCTAAAAGGATGTTTCAGGTTCTTCTCAATTCCTCTTTTGTAAAGCCTGGTGTGGACAAGGAGGTGAACAAAACTATCGCCGGCATTGAGGAAAGTTTGATCAAAAATGATAAGGAATTGAGAGACTTTGAACAATTACCTGAAGAGGGATTATCGGATACACAGGTTTTGGATGAGCTTGATAAATCGCAGAAAATTTTAGCACACTCTGATTGGGAGCATGGTAAAGTATCAGGAGCGGTTTACCACGGAGGAGATGCTCTAATTCATCTCCAAAGTCAGGCATTTGAGAAGTATTGCGTTGCTAATCAGCTGCATCCCGATGTCTTCCCTGCGGTGAGAAAAATGGAGTCAGAGGTTGTTTCGATGGTCTTGGACCTTTTCCATGCTCCAAAAGACACTGGATGTGGAACTACTACCTCTGGTGGTACTGAATCTTTACTATTAGCATGTCTCAGTGCGAAAATGTATGCATTGCGCCATAGGGGTGTTAAGAAGCCTGAAATCATTGCGCCTATTACTGCGCATGCAGGTTTTGACAAGGCAGCGTATTACTTTGGCATTAAGCTACATCACGTTGAACTTGATCCAAAAACATACAAAGTAGACCTCAATAAAGTGCGGAGGTTAATCAACAAAAACACTGTCCTACTAGTCGGCTCGGCTCCTAACTTTCCACATGGCATGATTGATGATATTGAAGGTCTTGGCAAGTTAGCAGAACGTTATTCGATTCCTCTCCACGTTGATTGTTGCTTAGGTTCTTTCTTAGTAGCATTTATGGAAAAAGCAGGGTTCAGCGACGTGCCAACTTTTGATTTCAGAGTACCTGGTGTTACATCAATCTCTTGCGATACTCATAAATATGGATTTGCACCTAAAGGTTCTTCTGTTATCATGTATCGCAATAGAGAATTAAGAAGTAATCAATATTACTTGTCAACGGAGTGGACGGGTGGACTGTATGGCTCTCCCACCTTAGCTGGTAGTAGACCTGGAGCTCTCGTTGTTGGTTGTTGGGCAACCATGATTCGTATGGGTGAGGATGGATACAAAGCTTCTTGTAAGGACATCGTATCTACAGCACGTGATTTGAAGAGCTATATTCAAAATAATATTCCGGAGTTGCAAATCATTGGTGATCCTATATGCTCCGTGATTTCATTCACATCCGATAAAATTGATGTTTATGAGCTTTCTGATCTATTATCTAAGCAGGGATGGCACTTGAGCGCTCTACAAAAGCCAGCTGCGCTTCATCTCGCGGCCACCTCGCTTACAACAGGAGCCCTTGGCGAGTTAAAGGAAACTTTGTCTCAAATTGTCAAGGAACTCAGTGCAAAAACTGATGCTAGACCTTCCACCGAAGGAACTAGTGCGCTATACGGTGTTGCAGGGAGTGTGAAAACAAAAGGCGTTGTTGACAGGCTATTGGTTGGTTTTCTGGATACTCTATACAAAGTGAAGCCGGACGACCAATAAAAAAGTACACAATGTAAACCATAAATCCCGAATTACTTCCATACATTCTTATTTTTTTATGCAAGTAGTAGACCGAGTATTAGGATTATCTATGATCAACATATTATAGTAGTGAAGATATAAATGAACTATTTATTTGATGTTAAAACCTTAGATAGGTCTCGACCAATTTATATAAAAATATCATGACAATCCTATTGCTTACGAGAAATAAAGATGGATATGAACATTTTTGCTTTGATTAGAAAGCTTTTTAAGTGTATGTACGTTTTTACTGAAGGGCTTTCGGAATCCGCTTCGATATCACATTGACCCAAATTTTCACCGAATTGCAAGTCGCGATCACTTATCACAATCGCGGTGAGATTCACCATATAATGGATGATTTTAGCAAACTTTCTATCCTTGATTTCGATTCCACTTTTCAAGATGAAGATTTGAATGCTATTTCAAGCTTGAGCATTTCAGAGTGTGATCGACAAGCAGGTGATGGAAGGTCTCTACCTCCAAATATCCTTAACAAGTTCATGCCACATTTTCCAAGCAGTCCATCACCGCTACGGCAGTCTGTTTTAGTTACTGATGAGACAGATAAAATGGACATTGATCCAGTGGAACTTGATAAAGATCAGGCCACTGGTTTTTTAAGCGAAGACGAAGATGAAATTCTTGATAACAAAGAAACGGAAACCGCTGAAGCTGAAGATGATGTGGTAACGTCTTCTGGGGTGAATAGTGCAGTTGTGTTGAAAGCTCTTCTATCTCCCACCAGCTTGGGAGTGGCAGCTGCGACGAAGACGGATGACTATTCAACCTCTACGGAACAATCAAGAAACGAAGAGCAAAACACATACCCTGTTACTGAAATTGAAGAGTCACACAGCTTTGGCCTGTCTGAGAGCGATGTAGCTGATCTAAGACAGCGCTCACAATATCAACCAGTTCAAGTTGCCATCAACAATCATCACTACTATTATCCTTCGTCGTACGTGCCTTATACGGAACACCATTCTGAAGATTCGCTTAAGCTGCCTAATCCATGGTCACCGACCTCTAAACCTGCATCTAGGGGTTCGTATCTATTCATGTCATATTTACAACTGGTGCTCAATTCTCTTACACTGCTGGTTATCTTTTCGTTCC
Organism: Lachancea cidri; assembly: GCA_030569995.1. Classification (NCBI taxonomy): domain Eukaryota; kingdom Fungi; phylum Ascomycota; class Saccharomycetes; order Saccharomycetales; family Saccharomycetaceae; genus Lachancea; species Lachancea cidri. Next base: position 14,731 of record JAJLUF010000172.1, read on the forward strand.
TTACTCTTTTCATGCGTGCAGTGAAAACTGACCTGAGATCAGCATGGCAGCATACTAAGGATGAAATGTCCTATGAATCATCGAAATGCAGAGTTCGATACCTTGCCAATAATTGTGGGCCTGACACAATAGTTCCCGCGCTCGAAGAGAAATGTAGCGAGTGGGAAAAATGCATGAACAGAGATAATGACATCTTCTTCCGGGCGCGGTCGACTATTACTGCGACATTGTTTGGGGACATAGTGAACTCTTTCATAGAACCTTTGGGCTGGAAAACACTTCTTGTCATTTTAATGGGACTAATCATTTGGTGTTTCAGTTCCAATTTCATATTAGGATATGCGAGAGCGAAGACCTATTACAACAAACAGAACGATCAGAAACGCTTGAAAAATTGAGCACACATACTATCATCAATATTTTGATCCCGGCATTAAAAGTACCGCTAACGAATGAGCTTGAAAAGAGTATCAATTAATATATTTTCTAATCCTTTGGTGTTGGAGGATCACTAACTGTAGAAATTCATATACAATGCCATGGAAGCAGCTGCGCATGTATCAATGCTGGACAGCTCTCCGAGCTCGAGGATATGTCTAACAGCACATTATTGTCTTGGAAATCATGACTTCAGTGAAATGCCCATACGAAATGCTGATATGTGACGGATACCCTTATGCACTCAGAGGAAACTCTATCCTGATGAGAAGTAATACTCTAATATAAGAACAATTGAACTGACATTTTCTTCCACTTCTGATCAAATTTTAGTGCGCGCTTTGTATACTACATCTATCACTAAAGAGCAAGACTTTTACAGCCCGTGTCTTCCTTTCATGTGTATACGGACCGAGGACCTCAGGTCTTGTCCTCTTAATACATCTACACCTAGGTACATTTCTGATTTACAAACATGATTTTAAAAAGCTATATTTTCTTTTCTTGATTGTCGACGCGAGTTTAACATACAAATTATATTCATATGTCGTTGGTGATAGTACCGTTGAATGTTGAATCTGAATGTCAACACGAATGATCTAACATCAGACATACTCAAAAGCGATACTTGGATAAACTTTACTTAATCATCTATACAATCTATTTAAATTCATGTGACCACCTGATCGGGTCGGTAAAGGATTACCGATTTTTGACGGAATTGGGATTCCGTACATTTCTTAAGTCTCTTAAAGGAAAGAGTCAACCCGAATTTGACGGCAACTGTTTTATATTATCCTGAGGAATTAGCGAAAACACTGCCGCGCTTTCTCTACGAGGATAAGAGTCTTTGAATCATCGTCTTCCCGTTATATAAGTTCGGAGATTTCATCGTTTTCTCTTCTATAAATCATCTTTGAAATTTCGTGCAGCGAAGATATCTTTTCCAACAAATTTGAAACAGGAATAGCTCTTGATACCGAGGTCTAATAAGAAATGTTATCTAGATTATCGTTTATTCGTCAGTCTACAAGAACTGTGGCCCAGTTGTCGCATTTGAAGCCACCAAAGACGATTGTAAATGAACCAGTCAAGGCGTTTTCGAGCAAGGATACACTAGATTGGGACTTACTACGTGCTTCGATCTCGAAATTCAAAAGTGCCTCCTTGGATGTTCCATTGGTGATTAACGGTGAACGCATTTTCTATAACGAAGGTGGTCGCTCTCATTTCAAGCAAACGAACCCAGCTCAACACTCTCAGGTCTTGGCCAATGTTACTCAAGCTACTGAAGAGGATGTTCTAAAGGCTATCAGCACATCTAAAGCCGCAAAAGAAGATTGGTACAAGCTACCCTTTTACGATCGTGCCGCTGTGTTTTTAAAAGCTGCTGATCTAATATCTACTAAGTATCGTTACGACATGCTAGCAGCGACGATGCTTGGCCAGGGTAAGAATGTATTCCAGGCAGAGATTGACTGTATCACTGAATTGTCGGACTTTTTCCGTTTCAATGTGAAATACGCTTCTGAGCTATACGCTCAACAACCTAGCGAATCCAGTCCAGGTGTTTGGAACCGCGCTGAGTACAGACCATTGGAGGGATTCGTTTACGCTGTGACACCATTCAACTTTACTGCCATTGCTGGTAATTTGGTCGGTGCACCTGTTCTTATGGGTAACACTGTTGTTTGGAAGCCATCTCAGGCTGCATGTTTGTCCAACTACGTATTACTCACCGTATTGGAAGAGGCAGGTTTGCCTAAAGGTGTTGTAAACTTTGTTCCAGGTAACGCAGTGGCAATAACGAAACAGATCCTTGCCGATAAGGACTTTGCTGCTCTGCACTTCACTGGTTCTACTGCTGTCTTCAAGCAACTATATGGAAGCATTCAACAAGGTGTTGTGACAAACCTCTACAGAGACTACCCTCGTATCGTCGGGGAAACTGGTGGTAAGAATTTCCATTTGATTCACCCAAGTGCGAACATGCCTCATGCTGCCTTGAGCACCTTGAGAGGTGCCTTCGAATTCCAGGGTCAAAAGTGTTCCGCCACTTCAAGAGTATACATTCCAGAATCCAAGAGTTCCGAATTTTTGAATGACTTAGTTGGAACTTTGAGCACTGTTCAACCAGTGAACACTTCATCATCAGAGATCAATGGTGGTGATTTGCATGGTTTCATGGGTCCAGTTATTCACCAACAAAGTTTCGACAAGCTGGCAAAGGTTATTGACGATGCCAAAAACGATCCAGAGCTGGAAATCCTCTACGGTGGTAAATACGACAAGTCCAACGGCTGGTTTATAGAGCCAACGATCATTAAAACCACTAACCCTAACCACAAATACATGTCTACAGAGTTTTTCGGTCCTGTTTTGACGATTTACGAATATCCTGACAACGAGTACAGCAAAATCTGCGAAATAATTGACTCTACCACTGAGTATGGGCTCACAGGGTCTGTATTTGCTCGCGACAGAGACGCCATTAATGTCGCCGACGACAAACTAAAATACAGCGCCGGTAACTTTTACATCAATGACAAATGTACTGGTGCCGTTGTTGGCCAGCAATGGTTCGGTGGTGCTAGAATGAGTGGTACTAATGACAAGGCAGGAAGTGGTAACATTCTCAATAGATTCGTCAGTGTTAGAAGTGTGAAAGAAAACTTTTACGAATTGACCGATTTCAAGTACCCATCCAACTACAAATAGGAAATTATATAAAGTAACTAAGTTTTTAACCCATTTTGTGTTTTGACATGGCTGGGCCCTGGATCACTCAACTCAACTGCTCCTAATCCTTCATATCCTTCATACTTTTCATCTTTCTTCCGTCTTTCATTTCTTAAAACCTCCTCAGAATTACAAGAAACCCGATATAAACGTTAATCACCTATAGGAAACCATTACATAAAGTTTTTGTCGTGCCCTGTGGAAGAATGGACAAAAAATGACAAAACCAACCACCTAGAAAACACTTTAAAATGCTATAATAAAAGCAGGTTGAGTATTTCAACTTTTTCTATTGTATGCGTAGTATTAGAATAGCTTTAAAACGCCCTACTGTTGCAATTTCTAAACTTTGCAGATATTATGTAGCCACAGCACGCTTCTGGCCTTGAAATCGCTAATCAAAGCCATTCCGCGTGAATGCAAAAAGGTGAAGCTAGCTTGCTTGCTCCCTATATTTCTCAATTATCAACCTGCCAATACATAGTTACTCTTTGCAAATGTACACCTTGTGTAATCACTTTTGTTTGGATATGACGCTGTTTAAATCCAAATTTAGAAGCATCTAGAATAGTTGCCTTATAATTATCATGAAGTTTACAGGATTACAATAGTGAATGCAAGACATGAGAAATTCAAAGGCCATTATAATTGCTCTCATAGATGGACCGGAAAATCATAGAATGATGATTTAAAGCTGTAAAGTATCTTAAACTGAACATGTTTAGTTACTTGAATTCTGTTTTGCTCTCCTTTGACGAAGGTCGAGAAAAGTAACCTTGGAAAAAATATTTTGTCATCGGAAGCGTCCT